>JAEQML010059959.1:0-27908 GCA_016904865.1 Pissodes strobi | reverse complement strand
TTTAGTGGTTTATTTAGAAATATGTAAGAAAAAAGGGCATTCTATTTAAAAAAATACCTTAATTTAACCCCCTTGTATAAAATAGGGTGACAATTAAAACACTACAAACAATAAAAGATCGTTTAAGTAGAAACATCTTTGGTATTTTTAAATTTTTTTGCAACACTCATAGATTTCGAGTTAAGGTATGGGCTCAACTTAAAGCGGCCACCCTGTACATTATTCACCAACCAAAATCAAAAGTTGTTGTATTTAGTAGTCTGTTAAAACAAAACTTACGTTGATGCCATTAGTTTTGCTGACTTCTTTTGTTCTCTTGATCTTCTAGCGATCAACATTTTTTGACAAATACTATTGTTTTTGGAATCAGGTCGCTTTTTCCCCATATTGATACAAAAACAATAAAACAAAGTAAGAAAAATCGAGATAGAAAGGTGCAAACCATTTTGCTCTATCTTTAGCCGTTTAGAGTTTACAGGCTGTCAAACTTGGTCAATGGCCGATTTTCAACTGTCAATATTTCGAGAACAGTTGGAGATAGGTGTAGAACATTTTTTATGAAATGTGTCTAGAATTTGATGTAGAATCTAAATGTGCAATAATATGCAGGGCATTCCATTAAAAAAAGTCAATAAACGAATGCCAGGTTTTTATGAAGCACCCTGTATAATTGAAAATATTTTACGATATGCGACACGACATATCCTACAATTTTTGTATTTAACATTTTTTTATCTCTGTAAATAGGGAGATACGGGATAGTCACACTAATGGACCACCATGTAGGTATTTTCCCCTTTATTATTATTATTCCTTGAAAATAGTCATTATTTATCTATAGGTAATAATTATTGATGTAGATACCTTTTTCCAAATATATAGGCTCGTAACCTGCCTAAAGTGTTTAGAAGACCTTTTTATATTTTATGTTATAGTCTTTACGAAGTTAATTGAAACAGTTGGGGCTCTTAATAATTTCTAATTATTTTCTGTAGGCGCTCGCCGGCAACTGAGAACAGACTATGCCGACATTAAATTAAGAGTCCCAACTTTTTCAATTGACTTCGTAAAGACGATACCTACGTCTAGACTAGGTAGAAGCGAGTCGATTGTTTATCTTATCCTTCGTATTTTTGAATCCTATGGAAATATTTGTTTTATCATTCAAATTTTGAATCTCGAGTGTGCGGGTCGTTCTGTAACTTGTGATTTATTGTGTTTTGGTTCTATCAGTGCTTTGTTTTATTTTTTTTGTATCAATATGGGGAAAAAAGCGACCTGATTCCAAAAACAGTAGTATTTGTCAAAAAATGTTGATCGCTAGAAGATCAAGAGAACAAAAGAAGTCAGCAAAAATATTGACAGTTGAAAATCGGCCATTTACCAAGTTTGACAGCCTGTAAACTCTAAACGGCTAAGGATAGAGCAAAATGGTTTGTACTTTCCTATCTTGGTTTTTCATAAGCTATTGTTTGACACTAACTTTTTATTTAACCACAGGTAAATTTAACCTCTGGGTAAATAAATACAAAGTTAGCGTTAAACGATAGCTTATGAAAAATCGAGATACAAAGGTGCAAACACACCGCTCGTCGAGCGCCATAGGATCTACATTTAGTGTGTGTGCCACTGCCATTAAAAAAAAAAAAAACCATTTTGCTCTATTTTTACCCGTTTAGATTGTACAGGATTATTCAACGAGGACTAGACAAGGCTAATTTTTGACTTTCCCTGTACTTTTACAAAAAATACTGAAATAGCCATCTTATGTAATTTTTTCCCGCGAATTCGGATATGTTCAGCAAAAAACAATTGAACATCAAATAAAAGTGCTAGGGATCACTTTGATATATTTTTAAATGGGATGCCATGTATATTATTGCATATTTGGATTGTACGAAGAAGCCTAGACATATCTCATGAATAATGTCCTATACCTATCTCTAACGGTTTTTGAAATATTGTCAGTTGAAAATCGACCATTTACCAAGTTTGACAGCTTGTAAAATCTAAAGGGCTAAAGATAGAACAAAACGGTTTGCACTTTCCGATAATGGTTTTTCATATGCTATCGTATAACACTAACTTTAGATTTAACCAGATGTTAAAAAATCCCGGAGAAATTTAACCTCTGGTTAAATAAAAAGTTAGTGTTATACGAGAGCTTATGAAAAACCAATACAGTAAAGTGCAAACCGTTTTGTTCTATCTATAGCCGTTTAGATTTTACAAGCTGTCAAACTTGGTAATTGGTCGATTTTCTACTGTCAATATTTCAAAAACTGTTAGAGATAGGTATAAGACATTATTCATGAAATATGTCTAGACTTTTTCGCACAATCCAAATATGCAATAATATACATGGCATCCCATTTAAAAATATATCAAAGTGACCTTTAGTTCAATTGGTTTTTGCTGAACATATCCGAATTCGCGGGAGAAAATTACATAAGATGGCTATTTCGGTTTTATTTTTATAAAATTACAGGGAAAGTAAAAAAATCGCCTTGTCTAGTCCTTGTTGGATAACCCTGCACATCCTGTCAAACATGGTAGTTGGCCGATTTTCAACTGTCAATATTTCGAAAAACTTGGGGATAGATATAGGGCATTATTCACGAAATGTGTTTAGAATTTCATGCAGAATCTAAATGTGCAATAATATACATTCCATTAAAAACACTCAAAAAACGAACGACAGGATTTTATAAAGCACCCTGTATAATTGAAAATATTTTCACAATATATCTTACAATTTTTGTATTTAACATTTTTTTTATCTCTGTAAGGGTCTTTGTTACACTAATGCGCCACCTATATCTGTGGAAAGTTTGAGAAGCGGCTACAATATCATTTAGAACAGTCTACAAAATAAATAATAATCCCAAATAATATATTTCTGAAAACTGGTTTCGTCCAGCGAGCGATCGCCCGACCGACTCAAGGTCAGGTTGTAAACAACATACACACACCACGTAGCCTCGCGCCGATGCCAGCTTTTACCAGAAGAAATAATTCTAAATAAATTCATGTGTTTGAGCGACAAGGAGGCGTGTCGAATCAGTGATTTTGCCTCAAAATCTTTATTCCAGGATTATGGACAAACTATTTGATCGAAAATTTTTTTTCTTTTATCAATATGTCTAGATTATGATCCACTAGGGTCGTACAGACTTATTTTTTCTGTTATTTTTTTCTCCTAATATATTAAAAGCTAAAATTAAGAAATTAAATTTTTTATCACTGTACTGCCCTAGATTCAGTAATTCTAAGCGAGTTTTATACTTGGCTAATTTTCTTTATTATGCATATTAACGAAGAAAATCGGGAACAAAAAAAATACTGCTGATGAATCCCCTTAAAATAAGCAATTCAGAGATAAACTACCTGAATTGAGTAATAACCCTTTCGATTTATATAAGAATCAGGGTCGTTGTCAGGTTTGTCAATCTTTATGTGGCATCCACGATACACATATAACGGTATGCTGATTTCTAGACTCGTTTTTGACTCACCCGCGCATCTACGTCATCCGGGAAAATTTGACGTTGTCATAGTTTATTTAATTAAGTGAATTTTTAGATTTGTTTTGTATTTATATAATGTTATAGGATTATTTAATTTAAAAACTTATAGTATAATTATGCCGAACTGTGCTGTGGCTACAATAATAGGACCACCAAAGGGAGTAATATTAAATATTTTCGTTTTCCTTAACACGAGTTAGCAAATCAGTGGATTCGTGCTTGTCGAAGAGAAGATGGAATTAACATAAAAGATGGTGAGTATCTTTAATTATTAAAGCTTTACTTTATTATTTATTATTTTGATTACATATTTCCACGGTTTACATGATTTTTTATGGCAGTGGCACACGCTCTAAAGGGACATCCTATGGCTAGAGATGGATCCTAATTTCACGTACCGTACCGTGATTTTAGCTGCCGCTAATTCGACATTCGGGTGCTGCTGTGCCTTAGTTCCGTTCATTAAACATCCTTTTTATATATACCACGATCAAGTCACGGTTCACGGTCCATCCAGACACTATGTGGTTAAAAAATATTTGCCAAAATTTAAATAAGTAAAAAAAATAAAGCAACATGTATTATGGAAGTGTGATTGAAGTGAAACTTCTTAACGCGCGCCGGGAGGAATATTTACACATGCTCACATACGATGGTACCAGGGTGCTAAAATCGGTTAGGTTTTGTAGCGCTACAAAAGCTCATTGATTTGCGCACCTAATCGCGCCATGTCTTCGAGATGCAATCGTTCTGTTCCAACAGCTCTCGTGGCCGAGTCGTCTAGGTGGTTAGGTCTCGATTCGGCGGCACTATCGGCGCAGCCTGAGTTCGAACCCCGTTGTTTCTTTATTTTTTTTTTAAGGTTTATGAAGATTTTTTTTTCATTTGAGCCTTTTCTTTTTGTTAATTGAGTGGTATATTTTAAAAAACTACTTTTTAACGAAATCCGTTACGATATGTATTTGATTTTATTGTGATATGTTTGTTAGCTTACAAGCAAAAAATATGGGATTTACTCTATTACCTTGTCAAGACATAAGCGAAACTTTTATGAAGAATATTTTTTTTCATTTAGGCCTTCCCTTTTTGTTAATTAGTATTATATTTAAAAAATGATATATTTAAGAAAACTACTTTTTAACCAAATCCGGTACGATATGTAGGGGTCGTCATCTCCTTGACAACTTCTTGATTTTGTCTTGATATTGTCTTGGTTTCAAGACAAGATCATGGCAAGAAATGATCTTTGTTTTTCAAGACAAGACAAGAAATTAGTTCTCAAGTCCAAGATTTCTTGGAAAGAAACCAACAAAATCTTGAAATTTCTTGAAAATGTAAAATAAAAAAAACTCATTTGTTTTGCTAGTTTATTAAAAAAACAACAAAGCACTGAAACATTTTTAATGGAATGATAAAAAAATTATTATGTAAAAAAAACTTTTTTATTTTTAAAGATTTTTGGATATGTTATGGCCTAAGGTATTGGGATCAAAAAGTACTTTGCAAACCGAGTCTACTTCAGTGGAAATGAAATAAATATGTAAAAATGGGCAAAAAATATTTGAAAGGGTTCAGAATATTGACTATTAAATAATGAGGTCAATACAAAGAAAATTAAAATTGTACTTTAAGTTTGGTAAAACTATATCTTGTGGGCTAAATTAAATTGGATAATTTTTTAATGCTTAATGACTTTTTATTTGCATGGGATTTTTTTTTAATTATTTTTGGATATGTTATGGGCTAAGATATTAGAATCAAAAAGAACTTCTCTCAGCTGATCTACTTCAGTGGCGTACAGAATATTTGAATTTACGTATTTTTTTTAAATTAAGAAAAAATTTATTTATGAAGGAATGAACTATAAAACAATACTATCATGACCGCGTGCCCCTCGATTCTACGGATCAAGTATAAACATCACATCAACCAATCTCATCCCGACTTTTTTACCTAGTTCTCAAATGTTGAAATAATACTTACTACCCATTGATACATTTAAATTATTTTCTAGAGTAAAACTATGTATAATATATCAATTATAATTAGTAATATAAATATGGAATGAAAATGCTTTTATTCTTTAGTTAACACACGTACACGTATAATTAGGAACGTATCTATTATCGAAAATGTCCTTTAAAATCCCCCAAAACTGCGAATATTGCATTTCAAAACATATGTTCTATACACGCTTACATAGCAGAATAAAAAGCGTCGTTCCCGGGTGACGTCACACGTTTCTGTGTGACTAGGCGTATTCTTTTATTCACCGGTGGATTCAATCATTGGTGAATCGATGTTTTTACGGTTGACATTTCTAGGGTCCCGTCGTCATCAACCGGTGGACACCGGTTCTGAGAAAATAAGAACGCATTGATGGAAGCTTGACGTTTGACTGGCGTTTAAATACTATATAAACAACAATAATTTGTAATTTTTGCAGAAGTTTTTGATAATATAAAATGATCTCTGTTGCGGTCGCCTTAGCGGCGAGAGTACTGTATTTCAGCGAATCCGATTCTGATGACGAAACCATTTAGTAACTCCGAGATCCAGATCCAACTGATTTACAATTTTCTTCAAGATTTCCAAATATTACATCATTTTTATAGAGCTTAATAAGATACTTTTCAGAAATTTCTTCAAGGAAAAAAGGATCTATAATAAATAAAGACATATCTCACATAAAGTCTCCTTTTTAAGGTTTTATGTTTCAACTACCACACAACATTTAAGATTATTTTACACATATCATTTTAGTAGGTTTAGTGGAAAATTTACTCACCCTTTGAAGGACGAGTCAATTCGTATTCTGTTAAAAAAAACATTAAAACTAATACCCGAGTTGTGCAGTCAACGGTTTATTATATTATTGTTTATATTTATATTTATCTAAACAATTTAACAATGATTCTATGTATCAAATTTTTAAATTCTTAATTCAAAACAAACAAATGTTAAAAAGAATAGGTTAGGAAAGTTGCTCCTCCCCACAATACACCGAAACAACCGACTTGGCGAGCCGGTGGAAGCTGATGCAACCATACGTTAATCCATCGTGAATAAAAGAACATGATTGAGACACAACCGGTAGTCCATCGAACAATAAAAGAACGCCAAATGGCTCAACCGGTGCAATCGGTGGATCAACCGTTGAAAAAAAGAATACGTCTGGAGGTTCTGCCTGCGCAAGGTGGCATCCATCAATGGCTCCTATGACATTTGGAAAGCCATTGGTCACTCACTCTGTCGTTTTTCAGCTTCACTCGGCCATCTGATGATTTCTGGAGACAGATTACTCAAAAATAATGTCAGACGATGTATTATTCTGTTGACAGAACTTGAGGAGCAGACTTCCAATAGCGTTAAGTGCCTTTAAACAAAATATTGGGAAACCAGGAAAAACTGTTGAATGCATATTAGGGATACTAAGGTGGTTTTGGAAGATCAGGTTAAACTTATCTCAATCTGGTTGAATGTTAAATATGTTTGAAAAAAATTAATTGCTAGTTTTTAGTATTTTTTTTTAGAAAAAGGGTATCAACTTAAATCTGTTTGAAAGCCTAAACCTAACTTAAATCTGTTTGAAAGGCAGAACCTAGGATAGGTCTATTTGATTGTCAAAATACATTTAAGTCTATTGTTATTATCAATCTTTAATAAATTTAATAACCTTGACATCCTATGCCAATAATGATAAAACCGATACAATTGATCAAACCACTATGAAATATAAATGGTTTATTAAAGGAATGAACTTTTTTTAAATTATAAACAAAAAATCATAACTTGATTTCAGCATCATCGTTCGCATCGCATTCGCAGATATTTTCCTCGGAATTATTGCCTTAGCGAGCTTCATTGATAACATTAATATAATTTTCCTGGTTGGATGGAATTATTTGGGATAACCAATTTAAATCGGAATCTTGGCGCCAATTTTCTGTTCCGAGCTGTATCAAGAGCTTTTGTAGAATGGCTGCGTTTATCTCATGAGTTAGAAACACCTCCTTCCTCTATTTGTTTTAATGCAAAGAAATATCTCTATGAACCGTACCGAAGCACACTGTAGAAGTTCTGATACTTAACTAGTAAACAAGCGCATTTAAGCCGATGCGTGTCTGACATCTGACAGGACTTAACGCCTTTTGTTTGTCGGACGCAGATACACTTAATGCTCTTTGAAAGTCCAACTGATATTTTTGAATTATTTTAAATGGGATATAAATCTTTTTGGAAGCCCAAGTACTATTTAAAATGTGGATATATGATAGCAGAGTTAATTTTTATACTTTTGGCGGAAATTTCAAAAATGGACTTAACGCTTTTTGGAAGTCTGCTCCTCACTTATTGTGATATTAAAACGGTCTCCTACATCACGAAAGCTTGCAGTTTGATGTCCGATATACCATAAATAGATGAGTACCTAAAATTAAAGAAATATAGTCATGTAACCAAATTAAAAGACTAGTGTTTATTACAATACCACTCACTATCCCTTTTACCTTTATGAACTGCACATAGACTTTTATGTAAGTAGGCACATGTTGAATTACTTACTTGATCTAAAGCAGGTGGATTTCCATATTGTCCGGATTTAGCACTATAGTAATGGCTGTTTTCAAACCTCTCAGAAATATTTCCTGCTATTTCCTTTGAGACTCTAAAGTGTTCAAAGAATACTGTTTCCGAGTACTGTGGCACTATATCATCTAAAATTAAACAAATTATGAACCTTTTTAGCTGTAATAAGAATATTACATCTATGGAAGACTAATTTCGTATTTTAATTAAAAAAAAAATCTATAAACTTTACCGAAATAATGTGCATTTTTCACTCGCGGTTCATTCAAATGTTCCAAATCATCGTCAGAAGATGCAGAATTTAATAAAAAATCGCTGTCCTCTTCATCACTCATATTTATATTCTATACTCTGTTTGCGCATGAACTGGACGATACGAAGGACGGTTTTTGGCTGTGTTGGAACAAACCTTATATCTTTTCTAACGATGATTCATCCACAGGTAGTGCTTGAACTTAAATCCCATCGGGAAGCAACAGTAAGATATTCAATTCAATTGTCTAGTTTTTTAAACCGCCACCACTTGAGTCGCTGTGATCACGCGGAAGCGTATGGCAAATTTGTGTAAGCTGCTTCGTAGAAGCTAATGTATCGTCAGAGGCATTTAAAGATCTTTTACACAAATAGTGCACTATGTAAAAATCGACCTCTCCTATTGGTCGATCCATCTCGTATTACGGTATGTCTGCGTGATGCAATCGATCTCTATCAAGAGCTCTTGTGGTGTAGAGGTTTAGATCATTGGGTCTCACCTGGAAAACGCGGGTTCGAACCCCATTGCTTTTTTTTATTTTTTTTAAGATTATGTTTCTAAATAACTTTTTTTCTTGATTTTGGGTATGTCTTGGGTTAGATTGGGTTAGCACCTAGTTAGTTTCATTTTCTTGAGCCCCCGTAGCGAGCGAAGCGAGCGGAGGGCCATGCGGATCGACCAATGGGAAAGGCCGATTTTTATATAGTGCACTGTTTGTGTAAAGGATCTTATAATGCTCGTCAGAGTAAGAGCGAGGGTGGGGCATGTGGACAGGGGCAGATCGGTGTGGGGGTCTTCGTTTTGTAGTTATGTTTGTAGGTGTGAGTGTCTGAGATATGAACATCCAACTGCTAATTTGCATCGGATTACGTCTTTTCTTCTATAAGATAGGGATATCAAGAGAATCCACAATTTATGTTCACCCCCAAAGCAGGTCTCACTCGCAGTGGCGGATTTACCCTAAGGCCCGGTAGGTCCGGGCCTAGGGCGGCCAGATTTAGGGGCGGCCCCAATCGTGTCAAAAATAGTATATTATGTACCTAGACCAGTAAAGTAAAAAATTTCATCACATATAATAAATTTTTTCCCTAAATTTCTAAATCTATTTAGATAAAAGTTGGCAATAAAGTAATTTAATTATCTAGTCTATATGGTGGATCCTGAGAAAGGTGCGGCTGATAGTTTGGGGCCTAGGGCGGCCTAGACTGCAACTACGCCACTGCACTCGAGCGGAGCTAAGTTCTCAATGAGACCTTTGATGATCGAAGAGAAGATAGGGTACCTTTTTTGTTCAGCTAATTTGCCATGGCTATCTGCTCTCTTAATTTGGAGCCTGGCATGTCTAGGAATTGACTTGAAAACAATATTAATGTTTCTCTTCGAAGATGATACCAGGTGAGCAGATTTGAACATTTGGAGGCGCTGTGGGGGTCGGTCAACAATAGGAAGAGACTTGGGGTTTTTCTGGCCAATATGCATTTGAGTTAGAAGGTGAAGGTAGCTGATGTCAGAGGGAAATATTCTGACATATGACTGCAGAACCTTCTCGCCGTCTGAATTTAGCCGTCAGTGTATATTTGGGTATGAGTATGAGAGTTCTTATGGACTAGACTTAAGATCAGCTTGATGGAAAGAGTGTCCTTTCTATATTATTTAAGTAAATCAGTGTTTATGTGAGTGGGTGGAGGGAGACCGGGCTGGAAGAAAGATAGATCGGAGGCAAAAAAGGACGAAGTTGAGTTGCTTGAGAAGCAGGCTCCTGGAGTGGCAGTGAAGGAGGATACAAAAATAAGAGATCTATCAACTTTTGGCAGTCCAGAAGGTGTGTTCTGTATTGACGAAGTATAGGTACGAGTTTGTGTCGGAGGGATTGAAAAATTATACCGGTCACGCAGTAAACGCTGAGGGTTAGGAAAGTGCAGAATGCATCGATTATGCTTCTAGGGGCTCTAAATGGAGTCTAGCACTTTTTTGCAGGAAATTCTAGCAGAATCGCATAAAAAGCTGCCTCATTCAAGCTTTGGGGGTATGATTTTAAAGTTTTGCAGGTTGAGCTCGAGAGGAGTCGAAGCATATTCAGGTCACCGAAGGAGTAGGTCCCGAGGATTGAGAAATGTTGCCTCCGTGAGAGGTAGTTGTCGAGGATAGCCTCGAAAAAATTGAGGGAGTCACTATTGGAGATGATTTACCGATTTAGCGTTAGGTTGGCATAAGTAAGTCAGTGTATCATCCTATAAAAGGGGTCCACTGGGGACTTGCTAGGGGTAAAAAGTAATCGCTGGGGTCCCAGTTTCGTTCACATATTTTCTTGATTTTCCCAACATGCAATTGATGATGGATAAACTGTAACAATCATTTGCATATGCTCGTTCCAATGTCAGTAATTTTGAATTTTGTGTAACAATTCGCGGTTAAATATCCGAAAATAATTAATTTATTTTCTTATATTCGCAAACTTCAATATAATGTAGCACACCACTGGAATTCTTTCTAATGAAATTGATTTGTCTACGCTACTGGGCTGCAGGAATACAGCAGGTACAAAGTGAGAAGAATTTTCAAAAGTGCAATTAAATTTACCCAATCCAGTGCTCTATACGCGACATTGTTGACGGCATTCCTCCGCACATTTATTAGCCAACACTGAAACGAACTTTTTGCCTGTAAAGGGTCATGACGGTAGGCGCTTGCCAACTGTAGCTGCTAGGATTCGGTTTAAAACTAATTCTGAGAGCCAGGAAATTATAAGTTCCAGTACCACAGAAGCTTCTGTTAATCTAAATGTTATAATATTTTTTATACCCATTTGGAATAACTCCATCCTTATTTATCAATCATTAATCAGGTGAAACATGAAATTACCAACAAAAATGTACGTAGATTACTAATTAGATGTCACGTCAAAAGTTTGATGTCTGTTAAAATCATTAAATAACGCAAAAATGGACTACGAAAATGTAATATTCGGATGAATCGAAAAAACTTGTGCTTAATATAGTAAGTTATTTTCAAAATCTAAATCATTTTGATCATGATTTAAGACAATTCAAAAAGCATTTTCAAATTTTCTAGGTTTTCGAATTTAAATATGTTTGCAAACTTTTCCCAGAACAAAACTCGTAATACGAAGAATATTCTGCATTGTATAAGGGAAGTAATTTACAGAATCTATGCCTGAAAGGAACATATTATTTTAGAAACTATTTACAGCTAATTTGAAAAAGGATCACGAGAATTTAAGATCTCAAAAAGTTTGTTATATTTTGGGAATTAAGAAAATATGCTTTAGCTTCAAAAAGCAGGACAGAAGAAAACATTTATTGGAAATACGTGGAATCAGATTGAAGACAATTTCACTTATAAATAAATATCAAGCTGGTAAAAAAGAGAACATATATAAACAGATTTTTCTGAGTGAGGCATGGGTTTTTAGCCAGGAATGTGGCAAGATGGTAGTAATTAAAAAAAAAACTGGAAGTGGGATACGTTACGTTATTGTTCATGCCGTAAATAAAAATGGATATGAGACAAATGAATCCTTAATTATTTTTAAATGTAATAAGAAAACAGGTGATTATCACGATAATATGAATACCGTAAATTTGAAAAGTGATTTAAAAAACATCCCATTGCAAATTGAAGAACCAATTTTACTGGATAGTGCGACTTATCATAGTCGTCTAGAAGAAGAAATTACGAGAAAAATCTGGTGCAAAAACCATCTTTTAGAATGGCTTGGAAAGAAGAATATCTGTTTTTCAAATAATCTTTTAAAAGATGCTGTTTGGGTTAGTTGGTGAAAAAGCAAACAGTGCCGAAACAAAGGTATCATTCGGATGAATTACTGTAGATTTACTCATTGTTTTAAAGATTTCATGTTGTATATATTGTAGATATTTTATCATTGTGACGTCCGGCTTCCTGAAAGCGCTTGAAACAGGGTTTTTCCCCCGTATACTCCTCTTGCAGTAAATAATCACATGCATAATCTATTTTAAAACAACGGGTTTTTGCTATTTTTTTAACAATATATAGACTTTGAAGGGTTATCCCACGTAAAGTACAACACAACTTAGCAGTACCATACACCCTAGCTAGTAAGTAGATTTAGAACAGCCCACTGAGGGTGTCGCCATCTACTGGCCGCGGCGTTGGAGAGACAACGTAAGGCACAACAGCAGATATTAGCTTTATGCTCTAGTTAAGAATGATGTAGCTTATGATGTATTATGTTGAAAAATAAATCGATGATGATGATTCGGACGAATACGCTGTGAAGCATGGTCATTGTGTGCTCAGGCTACCACCCCATCATTTTCATTTTAATGCTTTAGAAATGGTATGGTGTGAGACTTAAAGACGCTGATGTTTTAAATGTATGGAATCGCGTTTTAGAAAATGCACCGCAACAATAGTAAAATTTCATGAACCACACAGAGACAATTATATAATAATATGAGGCATAGGAGGTAGAAAATAAATGGGACTTATTAAACTTCAAATTAATGGTGATCTCTATGCCGAAAGTATTGATCAATAAGATATTTAGATTATATACACTTAAAATCACAGTCATTTTTGTTTCATTTAATCAAACAGTTATTAAATATTACTACTGCTTTTTACAATAATAAATTATGAATGTTTTGTTGCAGTTAGTTTACTTTGTATTTATAACAGGGTCATTTCTAATTATTTCTCACCATTTTATAGGTATTTTATTGTTTTTTTTACACATATTCTTGCTTTCGATAGACAGACACATTTGGTAACTAAATTTCTTTAAAAAGGAGAATTTCCGTTTTGTTCCCGTTTTCAATAACCGTAACTTTGATGGATTCTAAAAAAAAAAATATTGTTTCATTCGAACTAATGTGTTGCTTTCTATGGCGAATCTGTAGGAATATTGTTTATAAATTTTAATTTTTGGTACGCCGTCCATTTAGTTGTTTTTACGCTCTAGGGCGTAAAAGTGCCATTTTACGATCGGTCATAGAAAAAATTCTTTTAATTATTCTAATTTCAATATCAGAAATTATAATAAATTATAACCACTTTATATTTATTAATTGAAATAAAAGTACCAATTTAAGTCCGCCAAACTGTATAATAAACGGTCCGTTACTAAGCAATCGAACATAAAATATATACTAAGCCTAGATGCAACTCCAAACACGACACTAAGTATTATTTTTAACACACTATCAGTTTTATCAGTCATAAATGAGTCAATCGGCCATATATTTTTTGCACCTAGTATCATTTATTATTATGAAGATATGAAAAATCACAGATCTGGTAACAACATATTTTTTTATTATTTCTAACAAAATAAATAACAATAAAATAAATAATAAATTGATTTTTTTCTAGTGTTCCGGTTTGTAATCTGGTTGCAAGCCAATGGGTAGAGAAGGATCTGCAAAACTTCTTCCATATCCGGAATGACCGCCACCGCCGCCGTGCCCATAGTCTTCATGCGATACTGAGTGAGAATGTGAATTTGTGTAAACTGGTTTGGCTACAACTTCATAGGTTGTTTTTCCTCCACCTCCCATGCCTTTTAGTCCGGCAATTGCTGATAGTACTAGAGACATCAGGGCTGCCATGAGAGCTTTACCTGCTATGGCCGCCAATCCTCCAAGGGCTAAGGCCATGAGGGTACCCTTCATCATAGCAGCTGCTGCCAAAATATATCCCATACCGCCGCCACCTCCTTTGCCACCTCCAAAGCCACCACCGCCACCACCTTTACGCGCCGAGGCACCGTCAATGTCATCGTTCAATAGTTTTAGTTTGATTGAATGATTATTGATAAAACTGGTAACTTTTCTCATTAGAAACACATCTAATCTAGCTTCGGGGTCGTTTGGAAATTCTCTCGCTAAGTCTGCCACTATATCGGCTGTGTTGCCTCTCGAACTACTGTTCTCCCGCACTATTGAGACACCTGGTATAACGCTATAATTGTCTTCTTCATTTAGTTTTTCTACCCAAGAAACTATATCCAATTTCAGACAAGTGAGAGTATACGCAGTATCACAGTTTTTTGAAAATGACTTCTTAAACTCACTTTTAATTTCATCACTTAGAGCGGGGCTTGTTATTAGAAATAGCCACAAGATCACGTGGTACCACATTGTCTTGATGGCGCACTGCGATAGACTGTATCTACACAAAGTTTGCAGTTCTTTATATAGCAGAAAATTTAAATTAAAAAAGTAAAGTGCTTTTGACCAAAATTTGCCCATTCGTCGAGGATGATAAGTGGAGCAATAAATAATTAGAGCACAGCAACCGTGAAATTTTATATCTGCAGCATCTGATCTTCTCGACAATGAAGAACAAGTACCTATTATTAATGGAAGCACTCACCGCAATCAATTTTTTGTCTATTAGAGTAAAAGTAATCTATTGTTATAGTCAAATTTAGAACATATTTCAAGAGTCATTTATTGCATTAATTTGTTTTTAAGTCCTTTCATGATGACTTAATTTACCGTACTGATTGCCATTTTTAAATTCAGTTCAAGTTTTGTAGTGCTGTTAACAGCATCCATATAGTGTTTACTATGTGCTTCAAGTTTTACCGAGTATTGATAAATTGTCTTTGTAAGTATCATATTTTTCACTCTAGTATATCATTTTAAGTTCACTGAAGAAAATGGTAATTCTAAATTATTTTACCGTTGTCATCATTTATATTTAAATGTGTAATTAGGTTTATTACATCCATAAGTAAAATAATACTATATATATTACCAAATAATTATTATGCCGTTATATTTTTAATACTCTGTATTACCATAAACAATAGACAATTACTTTGCAATTTAAAGCTTAGTTACATGTCTTTTTATTAAATCCTATAAAATGCAACCGTTGAAATATGCAAATCTGTATGAAGTAAACGACAATTTAAAAAATTATTTACATACATTTTAGATACACTCAGTTCCAAAAAAAGTGACGCACCTAATTTTGCTTGTCATTTCTGAACGTTTTTATTTTTATTTTATTTGTTGATAGATAATTCATTTGTCTTTCAAGACTTCCTGGATGATAGTGGAAAAACTTGAACCATTTTTTTTTGTTTTAAATTTTTGTCTCACCCTGTTTGTTAATTAAATAATGATATAGAGGTGCTTACACTCGATATGAAAGATGCTTCTTTTACAATATTTTGTTTTTTATTCATTGGTTTATCTCTAAAATTGTTCGAATTACAGCTTTCTTTGTTGAAACCTTTAAACAAAATCGAAATAATAAAAGCTTAAAAGAAACTTATTGTCATATGTTTTTTAACAAAAAAATATTAAGGCTAATTAAATTAATAAATTTTGCCCATTAATGAAATGAAAGTTAGAAGTTAAAATAAAGTATTTTTACTGACATAAATCTGTATAAAAATCCTTATCCTTTTCGTTTAAAGAGGTATCATTGAAAGCAAGTTTTCCTTCTTTTCAGCTTTTATCTATATCTGCTGGTTTATTATCTATTACCTACTCGACTTTCTTCGAATCTTCTGCGGACTTTCCTATTTTTTTAAATTCTTACCAACTGTCATTCATCTACTTCACTAAATGACTTCTTTATATCCACTCTACCATTAGCGCCGTATTTTATCATACTGACTTTCAATACATTTATATTTTTAGTATTAATTAAATTATCATAAACTGACTGAAATTGGAAAAATTTGTTTTTCACCATTTCAAGCACTTCAAAATTTTTATTATGTGTTGACAACACTATGTCTTAATTCAGTGGGAACGAAAGCCTTACAATATTCCTTCCTCTTATCAGTAGGAGCAGAATATCTTTCGCATAGTAAGAAACTATGCCCGGACAAAGGAAATGTATGTTCTATCTTGACAAATAAACCAATATCTACTAAGTACATCAAGAAATAAAATCATAACTCGATCTTTATTTTGCCCGGCGCAGGTATCGCTCCAAACCACCAAATTGTCTTTAAAATGGTGCGTGTTAAATACTTGAAGTAGACATGAAATTATTACCTTGGGTAATACCTTCATGCCACACACGTTATTGCTTTGTCTGTGTCACATATATGTGAACATAAAAGTTGTAGCATGAAAGCTGACGTTTATAAAATATATCTGAGTGAACTAATGTCACCGAAGTATTTCTATTTTCGGTTTGAAAAACCTGGTAAAGCCTTTGAACGTTAAGATCTGAACTAAGGTATACCATACTTGTTTTAGCACATGAATAATGACCTTCACAGCGTGGAATCTGATTAACATGATCAACTATTTGCCTAAGGTGCTCGTCAGTAAACTTTTTTGGTATTTGGAATGTCTCCATTTTTTTTTTCGTTTAAATAAAATTTCAATTTGTATCTTTGTAATCGCAAATATATTGAGAAATTACCTACATACCTGCATGTACTCCTCTTTTCCATTGGGCACATAGTATACTACAGAAGATTGTCATCTCTTTTCATCTGGTTCTGCATATGACCCATTCTTACGCCGTTGGACATTTATTATCTCTCTCTATTAGTTCCATTAGATACGTTTTATGCATCTTTTGATCGGAACATAACTTAGTGAACTTACAGAAGATCGAAAAAGAAAACAGTTAATAAAAAAACACGTAAACATAAAATATATAAGCATCAGCCTACCCCTGCTGCAGGAGGTAATTTTTCCAGCTTGTCTTTTAAAGTTCTAGTTTTATATGCTTCCATGTTTCCCGCCAAATAAACGGCTTAATACTAGACATATTATGACATAACCTAAACAGTCTGTCGCAATGAACATGCTTAACCTAAATAATTTCACTCTTCAACTGCTTAATACTGTGTGTTCTTCCTCCCCCTAGCACACTAAGAGCTTCTAATCTACGCGACATACTGGAAGTTAGGTTACATATCGTTTCCATTAGTATACGATCCCATTCTTCCACTAATGCATCTGCCATTTCTGCAAGAATTTCCGGAGGCCTCTCGCGAGAACGTTTTTTCCTAATGCATCCCACAAATGTTATAAAAGCTTCATATCGAGGCTTCTCGTAGGCCACTGCAATGTAGTGACACCCGTAGTTTCTAATAAATATCGGCACTATGGTTGCTGGGTATGGTCGGGCATTATCCTGCATGAATATAAAATTGTTGCCTCTAACTCTACATGAGGTAAGACATACTGCTCTAACATGTCAATGTAGATTTTGGCTGTCATCGACTACCTGGAGAAATATGAAGAGGTGTCTTCCTATTCATTGAAATCCCTACCCACACCAACCGACCCATCGTTAAAATTTTCACATTCTGTTATTAAATTTTCATTAAACTTCTCATCAGTCCTTATCCACACTGTTTTCTGCCTTCCACTATTTAAGCAAAACCTTGACTGGTCCATAAGCAAGACAATCGACCATTCAGCAGTATTCCATTCTCCATATTTTATGCATCTTTTCATCGTAATATAACTTTGTGAAGAGATTCAATTTGTGTTCTTAGGATAATTATTGGTAGTTGTAGCTACACGCATAGAATATCAAAGAAAAAATAAACTTAATAAAAAAAACACGTAAACATAAAATCTATATGCATCATCCTACCAGTGCTGCAGGAGGTAATTTTTCTAGCTTGTCGTTTAATGTTCCAGTTTTATGTGCTTATTAACACTATTGTTTGTGGGGTTTCCATGTTTCTTGCCAAATGAACGGCTTAATACTCGACATATTATGAGACAACCTAAACAGACTGTCGCAATACACAAGCTTACTCTTGGCACTTAGCCGCTTTTAAAGGAAACTGCAGATCGCACATATCCTTTACGGCCATTTTTCAGTAGGGTGACGTAGTTAAATAATGGGTTTGGCACATAGCCCCTTTTCGGGCGTAGGCATTTATAAAAAAAATAGCGATTAGCCGACTTATCGATTTCACTCTTCAACTGCCTAATGCTGTGTATTGCCTCCCCTAGCAACTCTAAGAGCGTCTAATCTACGCGGCATACTGGAAGTTATGTTGCTTATCCTTTCCATTGGTATACGATCCCATTCGTCCCCTAATGCATCTGCCATTTCTACGAGACTTTCCGGAGGCCTCTCGCGAGAACGTGTCATTTCTCCTAATTCATCCCACATATTATGTTCTAAAGGGTTTATATCGGGGCTTCTCGCAGGCCACTGCAATGTAGTGATACCCGTAGCTGCTAAGAAATATCGCATTATGGTTGCGGTGCATGGTCAGTTATTGCCGACTACCCATGCCGTTGTAAAATCTCAATGTAGATTTGGGCTGTCATCAGGAGAAACATAAAGAGGTGTCTTTCTGTTCATTGAAATCCCTCTCCACACTAACCGATCCATCGTTAAAATTTTCACATTCTGTTATTAAATTCTCATTAAACTTTCACCAGTCCTTCCCTTTCCACACTCTTTTTCTTCCATCCACCATTTTAAGGAAAAACCTTGAGTGATCCGTAAACAAGACAATCGACCATTCAGCAGTATTCCATTCTCCACAATTTTCAATGAAATTTTTTCTAGCTTCACGATGTTCGGGAAAAAATATGGGACTCCTTGCAAGTGTCCTAGCTTTTAAATTAACTTCTTTTATACCGTTTGCTTACCTATATTAATATTATAGCGTTGACTGAATAATAGGGTTAACACAACACAATGTTTAACAAAACGATTATTCTTATTTTTAAGCTAAATAAACTTTAAAAAAAGATAAAACACAAACTTATATAAATATTCCATTCCACCTCCAATTAAATTAAAACGTGCTTCCTGCATTTAAAAAATGTCATAGAAATTTTCTTTATTACTTGGTGGTGCTTTACAATTGACATGCCCTCAATTTCAGGCTATACAAAATACCCCTTTTTATGTAACTTTATTTTTCTTAGTGATTTTACCTCATATTCGTTATTGTTGCAACCTACAACCTTTCCAGTGGGCAGTCTATTTCTTTTATTGATTGGAAACTTCACTCTTACTATTCGTCTGATTTTATGTCGTTTTCAGTCTCTTCTTTTTCTACTGCAATATTTTGAACGTCTTTGGTCTTATTAGTTTCTATATTACCTTCAGTCATTTTGCGTTTTTTTAAAACACGGGATGCGTTCTCAGTGCCTCTGTCCATTTCAATGAAAGGGTTGCTTGAAATTGAAATGTTGGTAGTCTTCATTGGATATATCTGACTGAATTTGACGTTTTGAGTCTTTTGGAGCTTTTTTAATTAACATAGCAATTAAGTCGTCAGTTGACACGATCTTGCCAGCCACAATATTAACTTTTTTTGCCTCTCTTTGGTGCCGAAGTTTTTGGCATTCTTATACTCTTTAGATGGTTAACACACACGTCCGCCTATGCTCCCTCGTTATTGTTTGCTTCATCGTTCCTGTCTCCTTACACGTTTTTTGGTATCATTTAAAGCACCGCATTAAGATTAAAGGGCATAATCCCACAAGCCATAAACCCTGCAATGCAAATTGCACAGATCTTGGAAACAACAGCACGCATTTTATGTGGTTGCTTTTCCAAAGCTGTGTGACTTTGACTGTAATGTGTCTATTAAGGTTCTCTGCAGTTAAAACCTTTGGGCCTTTCAGTCTTTGAACATAAAGAATAGCTATGGTTTGAAACTAATCTTCAAATATTTCAGTGTCAAACCATCCGCTTATCGTTTTGCCTACAGCAGCAGCCTACAAGTAATCCAGGTGTATGCTCCGACCAGTGAATCCGATGACAAAGAAGCAGAACAGGTAATAACTGCAAAAAACAACGAAAATGCCAAGTTTGTTACAATTAATGAGGACTTCAACTCTAAAATAGGGCAAAACACTGATGAGGATATCCCGAACGTTGGTAAATTCGATCGTGGCCAAAAGAACAGCAAAGGACAAATGCTAATTAACTTCTGTAGAAAGAAAAACCTATTTTGTATGATTTTTTTCTTTCAAAAACCTCCGCAACGAAGATGGACTTGGAAAAGCCCGAATGGTATCGTCAGAAACGAAATCGACTACATCATTACCAACAGAAAAGATATGTGCCAAAATGTTACTGTTCTTAACCGATTCGATACCAATAGCGACCACGGTATTGTTCGGGCAACCCTAAAAATAAACACAAGATTTGAAATAAATAAATTAATACACCAGAAAAACCACCCAACCATAGAGGTGCTAAGAAGAAACAAATACGCATTCCAACGCACTCTAACCGCCAAATTAGGGGAACCAAGAACACCCCTGAAATTCGGAATGGACGAACTGTCGGAACACATCGAGAAGAGCATTCATGTTGCAACCAAGGGAATATGCTCAAAACAAAAAGAAAGCTCAAAGTAAATTAGCACACACACAAGAAACCTAATGGTACTAAGAAGGATAGGGAAACACAGGGTTTTAAGGCGATAAATAGAATTATCAACAATAATATCCGGAAAGATATGAGAGACCACAAAACAAACCTGATAAGACATGCAATGGAAGACAACAGAAGCATGAAGGTTCTCAGATCCAAGCTCTCAAACGGAAGGCCAAAAATGACCAAAATAAGAAACATGGATGGTATCATAGTCAGTAATCGGAGAGAGATCGCAAACTCTGTTCAGGACTTCTATGAAAAGCTGTATAGTTCTATAGCTCACGATAATCACTATCAAAAATCAAAAATTCACAACGTGGGATCGGAAGAAATATCCAAAATAGATACAGGCGAACTAATGGCAGCACTAACCCAGATGAGAAATAGAAGAAGCCCAGGAGAGGATCAAATTACCAGCGAAATTATCAAAATTGGTGGAGCAGTTGTTCTGGAAGGTGTACGAATCCCTACTGAATAAATGTCTGACGGAAGAAAGACTCCCAAAGAAGTGTCAAAATCCGGAAGTTATTCTGCTATACAAGAAAGAAGACAGAAACAACATCGCCCTATCAGTTTGCTATCGCATTTATATAAGCTATTTACAAAGATTGTAACAAACCGGTTGACTCAAAAAATGGATTCAAACCAACCATACGAACAAGCGGGATTTCGGAAGGGATTCAGTACTAACTATAGACCACTTGCAGACACTTCGTACTCTTATCGAACAAAGCACTGAGTATAACATAGAAATGCACAGAGCCTTCGTAGACTACCAGAAGGCTTTTGACTCCGTCGAAATCTGGGCCATACTTCGATTCCTAGACAATACGAGAATCGATTCCAGGTACTCAAACTTGATCCAGTAGATCTATGAAAACGCACCCACCCAAGTAAAAATTGACGGAGATTCAAAGACAGCTAATATCCCAATCAAAAGAGGAGTGCGGCAAGGAGACATAGTTTCGCCGAAACTATTCACATTAGGCTTGGAAGATATGTTTAAAAACTAAACTGGCATACAAATGGAATAAATATCGACGGAGTGCACCTCAACCACTTGCGATTCGCAGATGATATTGTGGTCATCGGCAGCACTGCAGAAGAACTTAGGATCATGCTTCAAGAACTCCACTAAGGGTCAGCGAAAATTGGTCTTGAAATGAACTTATCAAAAACCAAAGTCATGAGCCCAGAAAATATCGAGGTAATAATTGATAACCAACCCATTGAAAAGGTATCAGAATATATTTATCGTGGTCATAAAATTGAATTGGGAAAGGCAAAACAGATTTCCGAAATTTCAAGAAGAATAGGCCTTTCCTGGGCGGTTTTTGGTAAATTGGGTTACATTCTCAAATCCAAAATCCAAGAATTTTCCTATAAACCATAGAAGCAAAGTATTCGAGTCATGTGTACTGCCGGTGCTCACTTACGGCCTTGAAACAATGTCCATAACTCGCAAGACACCCAGCAGACTGCAAATCACACAGAGAGCAATGGAAAGGGCTATGCTTGGAATTAGTGTGAGGGACAGAGTCCGAAACGAGGTGATCAGAAAACGAACGGGCGTGCCGGAGGTGCTAATTCGAGTGGCACATCTTAAGTGGAGATGAGCTGGTCACATAGCAAGGCAGGACCCGGACAGGTGGACAATAAGAATCCTCAGTTGGCGTCCGCGAGAGACCAAACGAAGCGTTGGCAGACCCCAGATAAGATGGCGAGATCACATCCAAAGGATCGCATGAAAGAACTGGATACAAACTGTAGCAAATAGGAAGACGTGGAAATCTTTGGAAGATGCCTACATCCAGGTGTGGATAAATGATGGCTGAGAAGATGAGAAGAAGAAGGTCGTTCTGTTATACAGGGTGCCTTCTGGTCCTCCTTAGGTCCATCCGGCATGTGAATATTTCGCTTTATACTTTACGCACCGAGTAGATTGTTCCACTCGGTGCTCTACGTATGGTAGAAACAATGCCCCAACTGCTGCTAGCACTGTTGTACTTTATGTATTATCTTTTACATGTAAATTTCAATGTGTATATACATAGATGAAAAAAAATGTCAATCAATCAATCAATGCTTCATGTCAGTGCATCAAACGCGTATCTACACACATACTATTCTAAGCAGATACAGGTTAAAATTACGCCCGAAAGTATAATAAATGGTTGCATATTGGACGAATATCAAACTAATTCGCCTGTAGGAAATTATTATGTTGACATTGATTGAATTATCGATCTAGTCCTATATAGGGTTTATGTTCTGAGAAAAAGACAAAGGACTCTCCATCTTCAACTTTTCAATATAGTATCTAGCGAGCCTTCTTAGTTCATGTAATTGTATAATTATTTTTATTACGCATGCATCATAATCAACGATTATCGCACGCTGCAGCCTGGTTAAAATAATGTTTATGCTGCGCCTACTTTATTAAAGGTTGCTATAGAAACATTTGATCATGTCAAATGTGACAGGTTAATATATTCGTCAATACATCCCTTAAGTTTAATATTTAAAACATTTTTGAGAATATGATGCATTTGTAATAAAAAAAAATAGCGTATTATATACGTGTATAAGGGGCCTTTAAAGCCCTTGCGACTTACAAAACATGTCGCGCGTGCTTTAAAGGCCCTCTTATACACTTATATCATAATATACTATTATGGCCAACATTTTTAATAATATGTATAGTAAAGGCTGTGTGCATGTACGAGTTATGGTAAATGAAAAAAGGGAGCTTCATCTAGAACATTTTTAAAGGCATTTTATTTAAAGCTCAAACCTATAAAACTGGAACACATTCGAATTTTTAGCTGTTATCTGGCACTACTTAAAGAACTGTCTAAGTAATACCCTATTAACCAACTTGATCATGCATATTTAAATACTATTCACACCTAAATAAATAAAAACACTTTTAAATTGAAAACTATATGGCAGAAATTTTGTTCCCTATAATACTATTTATTTTTGGATATTTATTTGTAGACGCTCTGTAAAAATAAGTACACCTTTCAAATATTCCATAATTTTATTTTATTAACATTATAATTATAAATTATATAAACCATTTTCACATTTTCACATATCCACTAGATTCAAAATAATACATTGGCTATATACAACAGTCAATCTCATCGGCTACGATGAGAATATAAAAATATCTCATATTTAATAGGGATATCTTATAGGAATGCTTCCACAAAGTTATATTTTATTGCACTTAATGGGTTTGAAAATCTAATAATCGGGGCACAATTTTACCGATTATTTTACTAATAATAATGCTCTTAGTAAGGTCCTAAAGGAACATTAGATTTCGTATGTTCACTGCTTGAAGTCAAGGACTTAATTCCTATAATGGACGATAGCATAAATGCTACCACTCCTGCAAGAAGGGCTTTACCTGCTATCAATGCTATTCCTCCGAGTGATAATGCTCCCAGCATAGCCAGGAGCATTGCTCCAGCAACTAGCATCATTGCACCTCCATTGTCACCTTTCTTGCTTTTTGCTCGAGCCGTAACTTCAGATACAGCCTGAGTGACATTCCAAAGATTTAAACTAATAAAATGTCTTTTCAGAAACCTTGAAACTTTTTCGTTAAATAAAGAATCTAATTTATCTTGAGGCTTTTCTGGGAAATCACGAGACATCAGCAGAACATTTTCTTCACTATCCATTGCGCTGTCGCTTAAAAGGGATACACCAGGAATAATAGTCAGGTTTCCGTAGTTTTCACTTAGTCGATCTACCCACAAAATCATATCAATTTTAAAGCAGGTTAATAAATTCGTTTCACACATTTTTTCGAATTGTTTTCCAAAATCACTTGTGCCACTCACTTTTCCCATTGAATGTTTTGCTAATAAACTGAGAAATATACAACACAAAATTGCTACCACTGATGTTTCAGGCATACTTACACGATTAATAATCTTCTTCAAATAAAGTTCCGTATTAATTTTGTGGATTTTATATGTAAGCAAGTAATTAGGATTCAGGTTTTTAGTTTTCCAAACTACTGACATCAAATTAAATCTAGACCGTCCTGAAAGAGTGATGAACAAAAGAACAGGTGAAAATTGCAAGTGGTCTAATTACCACTAGTTTTGTCACTAATAATCATATTATTTATAAAGTGGTCTTTAATGTGGCTTAATACTCACAGCACGAGTGAATTTGGAAATAAAGATTTGCTTGATTTTGGCTGCTACGTTGATTATTAAAATTTAATATCCTAGTTCTCTCTAAAGCGTTGTTTGAGTAATATTGTTTAAGTAACCTTTACCGTTGTTTGAGTTACTCAAACAACGCTTTAAAGTAAATAGGCAGCAAAGAAATATCGAATGATAACGATCTACTAGATCTAAACTAATCAACATAAGTAGTACATCAAGAAAATGTTCGATTCAAAATTAAATACGGATATTTTAATTAAGACATAAGCTATCAAGATGAGCTTTTTTGCTACACATTTGCTTGGTTCTCAGGATTGTACCATATATGCGAAAAAGACATAATACAATTATCCAAAATAATCATCCACACATGCAGAAAAATCGTTTAAAAAAAAGATATCTTTTTATCAAAATATCCTTGATTGAATATAACTAGAATCTTACCGTAAAATCTTGTACATGTTACTAACTTTTTTCTACTAATTTGTGTTCAGTCCTTTGGGTTAGTTCATATTAGTTATATTGGCGTCGCGTCGGTGTATAAGTGCCTAACTCCTGATTTTCGCCAAGAAATTAAACTAAACTAACTCAACTAAACTCGTATGCAATAGGCGCCGCGTCGGCGTCGTACGGTCTTCCAAAATTTTGACAGCATTTTTTTTTCGTTTCAATTCCCAAATTCGAGCCTCAATATTGGGATTTTGGAAACTAGAAGAGATATGAGGTCGGTTAAATGGAGGCAAAGTTGAGCAATTTGATGCTGATCAAAATGCCAACTTAAAAGTTTAAAAATTCCGAATACTAATGAAGATTTTTGGAAAAAAAACGAATATTCGCGAATTCATTTTAATTTTATTATAAGTCTGTTTGAATAGATATAACAAAATAAATTTCACATTCTCATTGCTACTTTTTCTGTTCTACAAGATAAGGTTATCAGATTTTCAACTCGTTTCGTCTTTGAGCTGTCATCATCACCTTTTTTATAAATACGGCCCTGAATTTTTCTTATGGATTTTAAGAGCATCTAAAGTCCCAAAGCCAATGATGTATCGCACTTATTCGAAAAATTCATATTAATGGCATTTTCCATAAGAACTCATGAGTTAGAAAGAGAAAGAAAACATATTTTTGGTAAGATTTTACCAGGAAATCCTTAAAATTACTTTTTTGAATAAGCGCTATTCATCATTGATTTTGGGACATTAGAAGATCTTAAAGTCCGTAATAAAAAAATCCAGGGCCGTATGTAAAAAAAACAAAGTTGATGTTGGCAGCGGAAAGACGAAACAACGGCTTGAAAATCTTGTAGAACAGAAAAAGTAGTAATAGGAATATGAAATTAATTTTGTTATATCTATGCAAATAGAGTCATATAAAAATAAAATTGAAATCGCGAATATTCGGTTTTTTCTAAATATGTTCGGAAGTATTCGAAATTTTGTAACTTTTAAGGTGGCATTTTGATCAGCATCAAATTGCACAATTTTGCCTCTATTGAAACGATCTCGTATCTCTTCTAGTTTGCGAGATCCCAATGATGAAACTCGAATTTGGGACACCCTGTACATGGTGTTATCCTATATACATGCAGTCCTTGCCGTCAAAGTTAGAAGAAGAGTGTAAATGAAAGGGTTTTGCTTGAGTTGTAAGAATCCATCTTACAAAAAAAAAATTAATCTCGAAAATACGAAATTTTGCAAAACTTGATTTTTTTCAATAAAATGCATTGTATTTGGCTACATATTTTAAAGGAGAAATATTTTCAAATTTAAAAATGTGTAGTTTACTTATTATTCGTTCAGCTGTTTTTGGAATTTTGGGTTCTAAAATTAATTTACCAAAATAGATTTGTGAATTTAATGTACTTCCAACGTACTTAGGTGTCAATGCCAAATACAATTTATATGTCATTAGAAGTATTGTAGCGTTGTAAATGCTATCAAACCCGGAAATATAATTTCTTCCCTCGTACTGTGATTTGTGTGGTTGATATTTCCTTTACCTTACATTAGAACTATACCTATTCTGAACTTAAAATTTATATCTTAAAATTTAAAACATTAACTATTTAATGCTTTGGAACATTGGAATGTACCCAACCGATATCGACGGACACAGTTCCGAAGTGTTCTCTCATTTTCGAACGTTCTCTTCACGTATGTCTGAGATATTTTTTTGGCAATTGGCGTGGTGTTTCTCTTCCGAGCGATAAACGCGTAAGTAAGGGAAAGAAAAGTTTTGAAGCCGAAATATTGTCGTTGAAGTTTTGACCATCAGGTCTACTATCCTTGTTAACTTATCATGGGATAAATTGGCAAGCACCCTGTCATTAATATTTTCTCGTATTATCGGCAATATCGTCTGGTAAATGTATCTTATGTAAAGTGAGGTTACCCTTTTCAAAAATGTATCCAACATCTTTGTGTTTCTATATTAGATAGTTAAATTATTTATAATTTAACTAGGTTTTTTCCTCCACCCGGTATTTCGCTAGCATAGCAAATTTCTCCAATTTGAAACCCTTTTGATGAAGTGATGGCGACCGACATGGTGTGACGTGCAGCTTCATAGGAAGCATTAAAGCCCTAATTGGGGCCAGCCAAGTAGCTGTATGAGTAGGAGAGTAGCTACCAACCACTGCCAGTGAATTCCACTTCCGAGTGACCGTGTGAGAATGACATACAAGTAGGCCCTCTCACTTCTTATTTTACTTACCATACCTTACCCTGTCTTTTTCGAACTAACCGTTGAATGATTTTTAATCATTTATTTTTTATCGTATCTATTACAGTTTCCTTTGCAGTTGTTTGATCAACAAATACCGAAACTGTTCTCTTTGGTATACGATATTGTCACATATACGCTCCTACCGCTTGTTGCCTATGGACCTGACTTCGTTGCAGTAGTTGCGCTGTGCTCTTTCAGAAGACGGAGCTCAGATATAGGTAGTTGGGAGAGATGGATAGAAACACTCGGTGTAAAAAAGGCTTG
>JAEQML010059958.1:0-27913 GCA_016904865.1 Pissodes strobi | reverse complement strand
TTTGGCGTGTAATATTTTTAATAGAATTTTCTTTGTAGTTGTCAAATACTACGTCAATTCTATGAGCATCGTGTTTGTTCCGGAATATAACATTGCAAAAAAGTTTTGAATATTCGCCAAACGTATTACAACTTGAAGGTTTGCCCAAAGCTTGAGCTGTCGCCATTCCATCAAAAATATGACAAAGTTTACCATTATCTGTGAAATTCGGCAGTGTTAGGTAGGATGTTCCGTAACTTTCGATTATACTTCCCAGAGCACTTTTATTTGCGGGAGTACCCAAACATCCATTCACAGTTAGGGACATAGGAAATGTCGTCAGCTCAAATTGAAACACTTTATTATAATCAGTATTTCTTCCCATTTACTTTGCAGCCAAAATACGCTGTAAGAACTGTTGACCCTGTAACGTTTGAGACTTTTGAGAATGTGGCTCAGATTTCCGTTTGATAACCCCGGATTTGTTCAGTTTTTTAATGGACTGTAAAAATGGGTTGTATCCATAACCTCAACAAAATCCTTTAAAGCATTTTCACCTCTCTCTTCTGCCGTCATGCGTAATGTATCTGTTTCTTTGTTATACAGTTCTTTTGTAGCTATAGACATTAAAGTATCTCCCAAGTTACAACTAAATACTTGATACTATCAATGATATCCTTACATATGTTGATTACTGCAATATTTTCAGTATTGTCTTCGTCTGATATTAATAAACTAATAGTCCACAACAAACTATTTGGGATGTGTTTTTTATATTCACGGACATTTAGATTTCTATAATCGGTAAAGTCTGGTATTTTGTCCATTTCATATTTTATATCATTACATATTTTGTGAAGCTGAGAAGGTTCGGAAGCACTTGTTAATAATGGAGAATAACTGGCAGAAGATGCAGCCTCGATTATATAACTGTGAAGAGTTTCAGACTTTTTAATGGGTGGTGTTATTAGTGATGAAATATTTCCATTTTCTGATTTTAAAATTTCTATTTTAGATCCGAAATGATGTTTTAATATATCTATTAGAGTTTTTTTTTTATTTCTTACCACCAAGTTTCTTGTATCGGTTAAAAATAGCTGTGGTAGCAAAACCTTTCCTTTTTCAGTGCCAACTTCAAGAAATTTTATTATATTTTGTAAAGGGCTGTCATTGCGATTTGTGTTGGTGACACTTTTCTTAGTTCTTTCTTCTACAACAGACTGTGGTATCGCAGTTTGTTTGTCCACTTTCTTTAGTTCTATCATTAGGCAATTCACGTGATATTTTACCTCCATTGCTATTAAATCATTAGAGCCTATTCTTTCTAAAACCTCAGTAGAGATTTTCGCAATATTTTTTATTTTACCTTCTATATTTTTAGACATAACTTGAGATAATCTCTTCACAGCAGAACGCTTCTGACACAATACACATTTATTTATGTCAAATACACCCTTACGAAGCGATCTAACAGGAAGTGGTGGAGGTTGTATACCAGCTGCCCTGTAATATTTCAATCTTTCCTCTCTTTTTCTTAGAGTTTCAATGTGTTGCTTGCCCGTATAGGCAATATAACACATTTTATGCCAAACAGCATTAGAAAGGTTTTCAGTTTTGCCATCAGCAATTGCTTTTTGTATATCCTCATCTGGCACTATTTTTATTTCATCCCGAATTTTAGTGGAATTCATAAAAGTAAAGAAAGTCCTATCGGTTGATGCGATTAGAGTACCTCCAACTTTTTTACAGATTATACATTGTTGCCGTTTCCGACTTTTAAACTTTACAAGTGAACTGATTTCGCTCTCAGAACTACTGCTGTCAGTTGTAGAACTTTCCATTTCGTGCAGTTCTAAATTGTGTTAAAGAATAAAATTAAAATCTACAGTACCATTCAATTAATTCAAGTAAGAGCAATACTCACCTAGATCCTGGAATATTATTGTTAACACTATACACTAACTACTAAGTATTTAAGTTTCTAAAATATAAACATCAATTCAATAAGTACTACGGAGTATTGAATTCACTTAATCACACACAAGGGTATTTTACTATCACAAATCAGAAAACTACGAAATATAACAACCCCCAAATGCTTTGTATGAACAAAGAAGCTATTATTTTCTTTGGTATGAACCAATATCGGTCATATTATGCGAGATGGAGAGATTTGTGAGAGAGATGCGAACGTGGCAGAGTAGGGACGCGAAGGAATCAGCGGTGTGGTGTGGCGGCCGATTGAATACATACTTCTTATGTTTAGTGTTTTAATAATAGCTCGTCTATTATTGAAACGAAAATTTCGAATCAGACCCTGTTGTCTTCTAAATTGATAGGAGCAACTTTTTGCAAGAGAAATGTTTTTTTAATAATGTCTTCGTTTTCGAGTAAATGGCGTGCAAACATAAAAAATGTTAAATTTCATCCAGATTTTGTACGTGTTCGAACCGAGATATTCGCGTTTCAAAAGTTATTCTCCCGTAAGACACAATGCTGAGAGCGATTTTCAAAAATCGGTAAAAAATACATTCGGTAAAAAACATAAATAAATTTTTATATGGAGTTATAGCTTATGTATTGCACTATCCGTCCATGGTAAAAACTCGTTTTTTTGGTTTAGTGCCCTTCTGCCCGCGGTATTTTTTTATTACCTCCGGATTCAGATTCACTAAAGTGTAAGCTTCAATTTTATTAACAATTCGACTTGTAACCCCGCGATGCCCACAGAAGTAATATTAACTTAAAGCTGGCACTCTACTAGTATCGTCGTAGCATTTAAAACTGATCAAGTTCCTATGTTTATATGCTCTTCATGTTCTACGTAAGCAGCTGTTATTTTTAAATGAAAAAGTAACAAAAAAAGTTTATCTATTTCTTATAAGCTTTCCAAATATCAAATAAAATTAATACGGCCTAAAATCCATTTTAAAATATTTTCCCACTCTACATATCTTAGTGATTAACGGTTTTGTTCATGATAAGAACAATATGTGCTTTTCATATTTTATTATCCTGAAACGACAGCAATATTAAAATATTCGACATTCGGGTGAGCCGTATACATGAAACACCTTGTACCTTCAAACCTACACACTATATTATTGTGTGTACAGTGTTTAGTATTTAGTGTTCCAATACTTTATGTAGTATTCGACTTAGGAGTGGTTCCGAACAAAACTATACAACTAATTTTTTATTCCAGGTGACAAACATGAGGCAGTTTCCATGGACAATGGCTACAAAAAATATATGATGCTCAAAATACATAAAGTTAACAGGAGTGATTTCGGCTCGTACAAGTGTGTCGCAAAAAACTCTTTAGGAGAAACGGACGGGATTATTAAATTGGAAGGTGAGAAGTCCTTTTGATTAAAAATATATATACTTATTATTTCTTCCCCTATTTTTATCTTACTGCTTTTTACTCAGTTTCATACAATATAACTTGCGCAAGCCAGTTTTTTAATAAAAAGTCACTGGAAAGTATTCTATATCCAATATCGATGGATAGCGTCAAGGATTTTTCAGAGACATATACCAGCTACTTAGCTAAGTTATTAGGTAAACAACTGTACAAGAATCCCTAACATCTTATTCTTATTTTTGTTTAATTGTTGGGGGTAGTTAAGTTATTTATAAATGCTAGGTGATACGTGGAATTTTCCGAAATAATAATAAATTTATTTTCTTTTCTTATTGCTGCCCACATAATACGGTTTTTATGGCTATCTTGTTTCGCAAGAAACATCATTCATAATCTGAGAAGGACGAAATTCATGGTCAAAAAATCTGAGAGAATGGTTTGGTTGCAGCTCCAAACAGCTTTTTAGAGCAACTGCCTCAAAAGATGCGATAGCGATTATGATTGCCAACCTCTGCCGCGGAGATGGCACTTGAAGATGAAGATGTACCGAATTGCCGAGAACATTAAATTTACAGCTAATTTATAAGTTATTGAAACTGATAGAAGCTAAGTTACAACCTGTTCGGTGCTTAGACCAAAGGTCTATAAAATACAATAATTAATTTTATGTGATACAATTATTAGCACTGAAAATTATAGTTAGGTACGTAACAATATGCCTGCATCCGGATACAAGGGTTAAACTAATCTTGGAAACAAGCATTGTCGTAATATTAGGAGGATCATATAATCATGTTTATAAGTAGAGTCGTACGCAAAGTAATATTATAGTAAAGTTGGGAACGTGCTGTTGCCTTGAAAGAGCATTGAACTTTTCAAAGCTTTTCATGATTTCTGTTAGTTTTTGGCGAATTTTTGTCATGATTCCTTTATAAATATAGGTCTAAAAATGGCGGAAACAATAACGCAGTCTCAAGCCCCAATAACAGTGGACAACTCTTGTCAAAATTCCATATATTTGACACCAATAAATGAGAATGAATTAATCCAAACACATCTCTACATTAAAAAGTGCATCATCTCCGGGAGCAGACGGAATATCATCAACGTTAAAAAAGCAATGTCATAATGAAATAATTCAGCCATTGTTGTAAGTTTTTAATAAATGTTTCGTTACAGGACTAGTCCCGTACCATTTTAAGATGTCAACTGTAACTCCCATACACAAAAATGGATGAAAATCCCAAATTCATAACTATAGACCTATACGTTTAATTAGCAATTTCGCAGAAGTTTTTGAAAAATGTGTCGAAGATAGGCTTTTCAACTTTTTTATTAGTAATAATGTTTTATCGAAAAATCAGTATGGGTTTCTGCAAGGATCTGGCACTGAACATACGTTACATAAACTGATATAAGAAGTTGTGCATAATTTGAATATAGGCAACAAATGTGCCTGCATGTTTATGGGCTTGGCCAAGGCTTTTGACACGGTTCCCCATGATAAACTACTGGATGTCCTAAGAAACTATGGAGCGCGGGGAACGAGGTCAGATCTTTTAAGGAATTACCTTTGGGATAGATATCAGATCGTAAAACTTAATGGTACCTTAGGGTCTAAACAGATTATCAAAATGGGAGTGCGCAGGGTACAGTGTTTAGTCCTATTCTTTTTATTGCTCATATAAATAATTTGCTTTCATTAAACATAGATGGCACATTTATATCATACGCAGATGATACGGCACTGGTCTTTAGCTGCAAAAACTGGACAGAACTTAAAGAAAGAATGATTAATGGACTTACTATCACAAAACAATGGCCGGATACTCACAAGCTCTCTCTTAATATCCTAAAAACAAATTAAGCCTCTTCATTGACAAGTTCAAATAGACCACCCTTTAATAACATTGAAATTCAAGGAATAAAAGAAGTACATCAAATAAAGTATCTTAGAATAATAATTGACAGGTTTCTAAAGTGGCAACCTCATATTGACTTTCTTTCTGATAAGATACGTAAATTAATACGAAAATTTTACTTTCTAAAACAAGTCCTAGGTCAGAAAGTTCTTATCCTTTTATATAAGTCACTTGTTGAATCTCTGGTTTGGTATGGAGTTTTGACTTAGGGAGGTACATATATTAATGCACTTTATAAATTGGAGGTAGCAGAGAAAAGTATTTTAAAAATAATTATTGCAAAAACAGATTATATCCAACTGAGCTTCTATTTTCGAAAGACTTTTATAGTATCTGAACTCAGTGTGGATACTACTATAAGTCACGATTACAACACTCGTTCAAATTTAAGAAATGATATAGTAATCCCTTTAAACTATAATAATATAATTAAAAAATATGTATCAAGCCTAGGATCCAAAATATATAACATCATTCCATCAAATATAGGAAATGCTGATATTTTGAAATTATAAAGCAGTGCACATTTTATATATTAAAAAATAGAAGATTATTTGAGGATTTTTTTGGAAGTAGGTAACGTCTTTAAATAAGATTCTAATCAGGAACTTGTCTAGTTAAATACATGTTTTTGAAATCTTTGCGAGAATTTTTTTGTGGAAAATTGTGCATCTGTGCGTATTATGTAGGGTTTTATTGTTTAACATAACATTGTGTGTTATGCCCATACAGATGTATATTCATCTAGGTGCAAGTGTGCTCATACTCAGAATGCTTGGATGTTTAACTTTGGAACTTATATTGTTTTGTACATAACATTGTTGTTGTTACTGTATTTTTATGAGCTTAGTAGTGACACAATTATTAGCACTAAAAATTATGGGTAGGTGCGTAACAATAAGCCTGCTTCCCCTGGTACAAGAGTTAAAGTAATCTTGGAAACAACCAGTGACGTACTATTAGAAGGAGACAGAATTATATATAGCAACGACGCCCTATCATACTATAATATATTTATGAGTTGTGGCAACAATAACTAGGTTTGTCGGCTTACGCGCGACGTCATCAAATATAGTCAAAAGTTATTTAAAGGCGTATATTTATATGTGCAATTTCTTTTAAAATTTCGCAGTAAGTAGGCATTTTAGATGCAAAAATCTCGAAAAAATATAATAAAAACTTGTTATATTTTTTGTAAACTTAACTTTATTTTAAATGTAGTTTGAAATGTAATTGGGCTAATATTAATTTAAGAGCGATTATCGCCAGTGGCGGATCTAGGGACGCGTGGACCTCAGGGCAAAATGTATTTATGGGCCCCTACCCGTTGTATATTTTAAAACTAAGTTAAGGCATCGTGGGGCCCTTCTGAACCTTGGGCCCCAGGGCGGCGCACCGAACTGCCCGGTGATATGTCCGCCACTGGAGCGATTATTATGACTGATAATCTTTATTACTAATTTTTAAATCATAAATTAAATTGCAGTTTACTTACCTTTTTCTACTAAAATAAAAAATATTTAAAGGCGTACGGTTAAAGCAAGGCTGCGAGTCATGAACTCAGCCCTTAGATGCGCCTCATTTGATTTTTTTTTAAGAAAAATGAAATTTCAAAGCAAACTTCTTTTAATATTCAGTTTATCAAAATAGGTAGGTGGTAAAATATCACTATAGGTATAAAGGTGTCATAATAGATAATAAGAATGTCATATTAGGTAGTGTATTTTCTCCATCCAAAGGACACTGCAATATAAATGGAACAACAAAACCTCTCAGAGCCTCTATAATAAAAGGATTGAATATTTTGAGAGCTGATTTAACATTTTGCCTTTCTATAGATCATGGAAAAAGAGCCTTCAACTAAGTTTTAAGATTTTGTCTCGTTCTAGTTCATGAAGTTTTTTGACCACTGAAAACGTAGCACATTTTTTTTAACCCTTCTCAAAATCTGGATAGAAAAATGCTTGCTCATGTTTAGAATTTAGCCAGTTGTTAAAAATACATTTTAGTAGATGAGCAGTGTCACAAAGGTAAAATAATGGTCAATCTCGAGCAATAGGATGGGGGAAAACTATACTGAGTAGAGGTGTGGAGTGACAGCAATTTACAGTCACGGCCGTGACCGTTCCTCTTAAATCACTGTGACAGTAATTCATATATCTTCTGCAGCTAAACTTAATTCAGAAATCTTATATACTTGTATTAAGACCATGATAGAAAATTTGGAAGAAATTGGCTACATCGTATTTTGTACAGTTAGTGGCAATAATGCAGTAAACAGCAAGGCAATGAGTAAGTTTTCGCCCCGGAATGAACTCAGAATTGAGGCGTGATTTCACGTACCGTGATTTTTCACGGTGATCTGGCGAGGAACGGTTAGTCACCGTGACAGTGGAGTAAGAATCACCGTTTTCGATGAACCGATTCCTTGCTGCGCGCGACCGCATGTCTCACAGTATCAGTCACGGGTCACGGTTACGAGTCACGGCTGCTCGTACTACGTACCGTTCTTTGCATATTTACGTTTCTTACATATTACATATAGTTTGAGTTACTTGATCACGCCTGTGATTTACCGAAATATCTGATTTGAAATTCCGTTTACTTCGCTGCCTGGCATTTAGTTCACTCGTAGATTCGTACTTGGTTTTTGCGACCTGCCGCGACGCTTGTTTCGAACGTTTCCACTTTGCATCTTTCTCCAATTTGTAACATTTATTGTTTATAGTTGATTTGAAATAAAGATCTTTTGATTAACCTGATAATCTCTATATTTTTGTTTTATTACAATGCCGCCTTTTCCTCAAAACTTTTGCAAACTGATAAAGACCGGCTATTATATCAAGGAAGGAGGCATCTTTGTCGGCCTTTCGAGCCAAACATTCTTAGAAATATTGCTCCGTCAACCGACAGTAAAACAATAACCATTAAGGATTGGGGTTAATTTGTATTTTCCTTGGATATTGGGTGTAGTGTATAGTGTGAACTTATTATATTATCCGTTTTTATCAAAGAGTGGCTGTATTATGTAGAGTCGTATATCATATAATATTAAAATTATTCATAAAACCGAAACCTCTTAATACTCGCCAATCTCATGCCTCAAACTATATGTAATATGTAAGAAACGTAAATGGGCAAAGAACGGTACGTAGTACGAGCAGCCGTGACTCGTAACCGTGACTCGTGACTGACACTGTGGGACATTCGGACATGCGGATGGCCGGTCGCGCGCAGCAAGGACTCGGTTCATTGAGAACGGTGATTCTTACTCCACTGTCACAGTGACTAACCGTTCCTCGCCAGATCACGTGAAAAATCACGGTACGTGAAATCACGCCTACATTCCGGGGTGAAAACTTACTCATTGCCGTGTTGTTTACTGTATTATTGCCACTATCTGTACAAAATACTATGTAGCCAATTTCTTCCAAATTTTCTATCATGGTCTTGATAAAAGTATATAAGATTTCTGAATTAAGAGCATTAGTCAGCACGTGACCAACTCAGATGCGGCATCGGCCGGTCGACACGCTGTTTCGCACTTTCGGCAACATCGCATACCGCTCGGCACTCGCCGTCCTCTGTGCATCCCCACGTTCGAGTTTCGACGAAATTTGGCCGGCCGTGAACCGATAGAAGAGTTTTCGCAATGATCGAGTACTTTATACAAAATATTGCATAATTGCCTATTGCGATTTTGAGGTTGACAACGAACACAAATACAAACGTAATAAGAACATTTTCGAAGAGTATAATTTTACCTTACTAGTTTATGCATAAAATGGATATTAGTTGGGTTCAATAAGCAATAATAGGGATTATTCAATTCGAATAAATATGCTCGCCTCGGCTTTGGCTACGGCTCGGCTCGCATCTACATATCCTCAATAAATAACATCTATAACACCCATTAATTCTCATTAAATAATGGGATAGATACTAGTTTTAGTTTTCCTACTTAAGTGACAAAAACCGTTTTTATGCACGTAGATGCGTGTGGGAAAAAACGTTTTTTCGCATGCAAGTAGAGAAATAATCCTTGCAAAAAGTTTAGAGTGCTTAAAAATAATAAAAATAAGTTTCATAAGACGTGATTGCATCACACAAGCTCTAATTTAGAAAACAAGCCTAACGCGAGTTTTCTAAAGGGCGACTGTGATGAAATGTCTTATGAAACGAAGATTTTCTACTATTTTTTTTCTATTTTGGTGTCATATTTTCCGAAAAAAACATTTTGTTTTGAAATTATAATATACTCTCATGGCTTTGCTATTTTACATGTTTAATATAATGCTGACACCACTAAATCTCGCTTGGTGTCAATGTCAATTTACTGTGAACTCATGGAAAAACGACTAACACTACATTACAAAATAAACAATTGCTTTTAATCAATCAAAATCTCTAGAATTGTGAATGACGTTGACAGATGACCTTGTGGTAACAACTTTGGACAAAAAAAAAAGGGTCGAAATGAGCTTCTTTACAACACTACTTTGCTTATCGAAAAGACTTCTTTACGATATCAAAATAGAAAAAGTTTTTTAGGCACTCGTTACAAACTAGTCGCATAAATAACTATTTTGTACTACCGTGTGTAAAGTATCGTCTTTACGCACTGTGTGAGATGTGTAAAATACGGATTTTTCTAACGAGTGCGGAAAAACTTCTACGCACTGTAAAATAATCTATATTCTTAATTTTTATTTCTTTACTATATACATCCGCGTAATAGCTATTTTCCTAACAAGTGCGGAAAAATTAAGCATTCGACTGCGGAGGAATGTTTTCCGTAAGCGTTAGGAACAATAATTGTTTTTCTACGCGCGTGAGGCAAACAAACATAAACTACTCACTTTTTTTAAATCCGGGATTTTTGACGCAAACCAGTTTTTTCTAAGATTAATTATTATTTAAAAGTGTTTTCAGTATAGGTATTCATATAGAGTTTAAATAACAAAAATATTGGAAAACATTGGGTAAACTATTTTTGATAATGTCGTTTACAAAGAAAAAGTTAAAATCACAAAAATTGTTTATTTTCAGCATTACTTCATTCCCTTATTGGCAAGCCTCTTGGAAAAAGTTGGTCAACCAACTCTGGCAACAAAAAACTTTCATAAAACGCTTATTCCAAAAGTTTTCGTCACGACTTATCTAAAAAAACTGAAACCATTAGGTTGGCTGGGATAAGAGGGATGGCATATAAAAAGAAGAAAAACTTTACAATAGCGATTTGGTTAAACATGGTCAATTTCGAAATATATACAATCTTAGTTAAAACCTTTACCCTTTCGACCAACATACCAAAAGGACTCCAAATTATAAAATAGCATGATTGTTTTTCAGATATAGCCAGCTGCCCTTGTACCTGATAATAATAGTTGTGCGTTCTTTTCAGTTTTAAGTTTCCGTCAACTAATGTGGCAAACGTAATTTTTTTTTGTCGTAATTCCTTCTATTGGACTAATTTTGGAAATGGTATAAGGGCATTTTACTTCCACCAAATCATCCATACCAATACAACCCTCAGGACTTGCTGCTAGGTAATATTCCATTTCTGCAATAAATAATACACAGCAAGTAACTTTCAGATCATATCGGCTCTCGAAATCCAAAACCGCCCGCGCCTCGCTGTCATGACCATATTTTGTGGCTTTATTTCCCATAAAATTTCCATAGAGTAATGTAGTTATAGTTTTGGATGGTGTAAAATATTACACGAATACGCTCGCTTCTGAAAATAGAAAAACACTCCGGTACGTAAATAAGTGTTGTATTAAGACTAAGTGATATACGATAACAAATAACTAAATAACTTAAACTATGGTGAACAAAACATGATAGACAGTTAAAAAATCAACGGTATCATTGTCATTCCCGATTCGTAACTGCCTTCTTCGCTTTTTCTCCGTCGTCGTTGCTACTATTCAGTCTGCTGACTATTGCAATATCGAAGCAGACTGAATAATTGTACCGGGTGGCACAAATACAACGATGTCGAATTTTCAACAGATGGCGATGTTTTCGGCCACTTCTTACAAATTTTGCCAACGCCGTAATTCGGAGAGATCTGTCCTGCAACCATTTGGATTGGAAGCCTGACCAACAGTAGATTTTTCGATCTATTTAATTTGCTCTGAACTTTTTTTTTGTAATTCTGAAAATTATTTTTTTTTTTGGCGATAAACATGTCACTATCCATGGCTAAAGGTAAATAATTAGCATCTGGGCCGTAATCTTTGTCAGGAAGGGATTGTTTCGCCTGTTTTACTTTTCTTCTGCGAAATAAGGCTTTTTTTGACCTCTCTTTACTACATTTAAAATATTTTATTTCGTTGCATTTGGCATGTTTTCCAAAAACGTGACTATAGGGGCATTGTAGATATCACCTTTTAATAAAGTAACCTTCTCATCCATTGTGGTTTCTTCGGATATTCTATATATGGTGGCTTTTGTGATTGAACATCTTGACCTTAAAAACCTGCTTATAACCTCTTTCCTAAGACCCAAAGATACTGGTACATTTTTGGAAATACTGCGGTTCTTATCTAAAATCAAATACAAATAATATTTAGAAATTATCATAATATGTAATATCCAGAATGCTGAGGCAAAAATTATTATCAATTTGCTGATGCCCGAGGTAAATTCGAAAGAACATTTTTTCCCATGGCTTACTGGGGAAGAATTTAATATGTGAACGGAATATATTTCCTAAAGAAAAATAATATAGGGATTTTTTTAAATTTATTAAATTCATTGCCACTGACAAGGATTGACTATAATTTAAAACTTCTGATACTCCTCGTTTCCTGGGCTACGTAATATGTAATAAATTTCCCCATTTATACAAGTATACTATAATAATTCATAATACTTATACTTACTAGAAATTTCTCGAACTTTTTTGCAAAATTTCGTAATAAGTGATTCTTGCATTCCACCTTTTGAACTAACATATTACCAATGTCGGTTTCCATTGAGGTAGATGTACCATTCCAATTCTTATAGCATTTTTTATTTTCATACCACGAACATAGTGAAACAATAATTTTCCTGTTTTATAACCCACAATGCATGCCTAAAAAATTAAGACAAATATAACTGTCTCTCAAGAAGCAAAAAGTCTTGAAAAACACAGACTACTCTGCGCAAGAAATGTAAGTCATAGCAGGATATACAGAGTGTTTCCTAATTGCATACATTAAAGTTAAGGACATACTCCTCAGCTAATTTCATGAAAAAAAGTCCATACAAACATGGGACCGGAAATATAATATGGTTTTTAAGATACAGGGTGTTACACTTTATTATTAATATCTCCGGCACTGACTTATTATTCAAGTTAATATTTTTGTTTTCCTTGGACACTAATTTAAGACAAGTGATACACCAAATTATATTAAAATATATTGTGGGGTTTGAAACTTTTGAAAGAGAAAAAATAAAAACCACTTATATATTGCAAGAGCCAGAAACATGCAATAAAATGATTTTTATATATTTTTTTCTCGAAAATGAGGCCAGATATGAAAAAAAATTAATTTACGAAAAGAGTCATGACGTACATTTATTAAATGGAAATAATTGGAAATATGCCCCCGGGACGGTACTGGACTTAATAATTTTAATCTAGTTAAGGCTAAAGTAGGCTTTTATTACTAAAAATAAACTTGCCAAATTAAAAAAAAAAAATCGGTATAAAAATATTTATAGTATTTATAAAAAACCGTTATTTTTTTTTTAAATTTATCACCCTGTATCTTATAAACAATTCATTTGCGGAGCCATGTTTATATAAACTTTTTTTTCTTGAAATTAGCTTAGGAATACGCGTTCAATTTAATCTACGCAATTAGGAAACACCCTGTATGCCGTTTTTTTTTGTAACGTTCGCCTTTACGGTAGATTTTTATAAAAAAGATAGGTATCCAAATTTTTGTAATAACCCTAAGGTTAAATTTTAAGTCTCCTGTAATTACCACACCAGACGAAGCATCATAATTAACATTATAGGAACGTTTTGCCCATGTACCATTGATTACAAGTAATGGAAAAAATCAAGAAGTTTGTATCTGTGCCATTTTGGTAATAATTTTTTAGCAGCTGTAATATGGGTTGTCACTAAAACCACATCAATACCTTCAGACGTTTTTGTCAGTTTTTGGATTTTATGCAAATTACTATAAAATTAATGCCTACATTTGTTTATTAAATTTCAGCATTCATACACAGAGTTCCTAAATATCATAAAAGGGTATTTTCTTAAATCATTTTATGAAAAAAAGTTCCTATAAACATTATAGGTCTGAAACACCTAACTTTTTTGTAAGTCTTAATTTTTCCACATTGAAGAACTAAAAATAAAATATTGCTGTCTCTTGAATTATTATTATTGTATCTTCCTTTTGTTTTCGAGGAGAAAATAAAAACCAGTTTATTGCAAGCCTCACGACCATATAAAAAAACATAACAAATTGAGAATTATTGCTTACAACAATTTTTATGACAATCTTATGTCTAAAGTCTATTTTTTTCAAGATAGCACGAGTCTATGTTTATATAATTTTTTTTTATCAAATGATCTGAGGTATCACCCCTTTTTATTTGAATATGATATTTAGGAATACCCTGTATATAATATTTATACATCCTACCTACTTACCAATCAATAGTCTTTTCCTTATGCAAAAACCTTCTGTTTCTCTGTCTAAGAAATTTTTTCTTGCCTCTGTAAACTGTTTTTTCCCATCTTCCTCATCTTTAAAACTAATATTAAATAATTATTTAAAGAAAACTTACCGTTTATATCAATGATAATACTTACACAAAACCAACAATTCGCATTTATTAACAAATTAACAGCATGCAACACTTTCACACAAAATAACGGAAAACTCGAAAACTCTCGCAAAAAAAAACTGCAGAAAATATAACGTATAATAAACTGCCGAAGCAATAGTATATTATTTTATATGGAGGAAAAGTGATACTTTACATGGCGCGCTCGTGTTTAACAGCCGAACGGAGTGAGGCTGGTAATAGAGAGCAAGCCATGAAAAGTAACTTTTCCTCCAAATAAAATATGCTGTTTTTTCTTCAAATGTCGACAAATTAATGCAAAAACATCTCTTTTTAATAGTAATAATATCTAATTATTATTAAAGATAAATGGGTTCGCAAGGCGGCTTAGACCACGGTCGTAGGTGGCCTTGCTTAGACCGGTGTCGGTGAATATAATGTAACATAAAGCTGTCAGTGGACACTGTCAACAATAATTAATTTTTTAAGATTGCATCTCCGATTGCGTTTTAATTCCGTATTGATAAGCAGTTATTGAGCAAGTTCGATTAAATAATAACCAATTTGTTCCTAAATTAGTGATTTTTAGAAATGCAGTCACAAATTGAGTGATAAATACAAATTGTAGTTTAATAAATCTTGAGTTGTTGACGCTTATTTTGTTGTCTGTTTGTATTGTATCCATGTTGCTATGACAACACTTTTACCTCCGCCGGCGGAAAAGTGAAAAGTAAAGCTCCGGCGGAGGAAAAACGAAACTTCACGGCCGCCTACACAGTCGAGTAATGACGGATTTACTGACGTTTGAAGAAAAAAACATTTTCGCATAGCGACGATCTCCGGTGCCATGCCGTTACGCGTTCCGCTGCTACTTCGCAGGCCTGACATTGCCAGGTTGGCGGATACCAAGATTTTATGAGACTTTTCCCCTATTTTTCAATTTCTCATTTAAAAAAGTTGTTATTTACAATAGAGAATTTATGTTTTAATAAGAAGGTCTTAAAAATGATTTGTCTAGAGCGCTCTGGAGCGCTTTTCTTTAATTAGAGAGTAAGTAAAAAGACAAAAATAGGAAAATTTTAAATTGAAAAAAATACTTCCAGAGCGCTCTTAAGAAAAGTATTTTGAACAATTTTTGTAGAAACCAAAATTGATTAAACTCAAAAATAAAGTCAGGAAACGGGAAACAGAATTTAATGTCTCACTAATGCCCTTAAGTTTAGCTGTAAGAGATATTTGAAATACTTCTTTAAGGCTTTTGAGCAAGCACTGATCGTAAATGCAACTGCATATGATGCTAAAGGATTGCTATTATTTACTGATGTTCCTACAGTGTTCCCTACCGTGAAACCCAAATAGCGGTCAATATTAATTTCATCAAAAAGTAATATAAATAGCATTTTTATCTTTATCAGTTAAATATTGAAAAATGTTACGAGCATAGAAATGTCTTTCATCAATATGGGGATCTGTTAAGAATCTGTTACAAATATATTTTACTGTGTTAGGATGAGGTAAAATAATAGGAGCATTATAATATTTATAGGAATGAGGACTTATAGTGGTATACAAAAGTGCACATAAAACAATAGTACTCGGTGAATATCGATATCTCTCTTATTCAACAAAGTTAGCAGTTCTGAAATAAATTGGAGATTTGGAGTTCACCGGAGCCTTTTAGGTTTAAAAGAATATCCATTACAAATTTTAAAATTTTCTCATCTTGGGCAGAATCACGTTGATGAGAATTTATCTCGCCCTCGTTATTGCGAGTTTCACTAGTACCTACTCGGGAGGTCATTATTAAGAGGAACTTATATCATATCATTAATTGTTTCGATTAAATTTTCTAACTCATCCAAACTGCCGGTTATAAATGGGGATTTTAAATTTATTATTGACACAGAAATAGACTGACCATCTAAAAATGCTTCTAATTTTAAATTATTATTTATATAATCACCCAAGTTATTATAGGACCAGGAGTATAATATTCAACCCTACATAAAGTTATTTTATCTATATCCCTTACTGAACCACCCTACCTTAACAATAAAATTTGAAAACTCCTCAAAATTCTGAAAGCATGTAGCCTCTCTATGGATCTTAAACTACTCTTTACTTTGCTCTATCGCTTGCAAAAATTGTAATTCTCAAGTTTCTTCTTTTTTCGTCTTTATTTTTACGAATAAACTCATTTTTTGAAAAATAATTGGGGCAGTTTGGAAATATATTTAGTATGGCATTTTCCTTCAATCGAGGCTTTTTTAAATCTACGGTAATAATTTTCCCTGATTTAGAATCCTGTTCCGAATAACTTTAGGTCATTTGGGTATATCTCATTCAAATCTAAACATACTAATAGTATATTATATACCTAGGTTGAGAAGTATGCCATATGACCTTCTCAACCGAGATATATATAAAAATTTTTTTACTACTAACACTGATATATTACCATATTTGATTCGATTTGATTTTTATATTAGTCATTTTCTACTTATTTTTCAAATAGTTCGAAATATCAGGTAGACTGGAAGTTCAGTTGTATAACTGACAGATATCGTAACGTAATCTCCTGACAGCTCCATACATACAAACTACCTTCTTTCCATCTAAATTTGACAAAATCGAATTATTAATAAGAATATTATGGGGAGTCATGCAAAGTGAGTCATACTTTATATAATTTTTTACTAATAGCACTGATACAATCCTTATCATTATTTGAATTGATTAGATTTTGAAATTAATAATTTCCTACTCATTTTTCAAATAATCCGAAATGACAACTTGTTGTCAAACTAACAAATTTGACATTTTGGCATTTTCCGTTTCCGTTTCATTATTGACCTAGGTTTTTTTTAATATTATTATTTACCTAGGGTGAGAAATTTTACTTCTCATTTGAGGAATGGAGTAAATAATGGTGATTTATCATGTTAGTAGTAAAAAAAAGTACTTATTATAAAGACATTCACCAAAAATCAATCGAAAATCGAACGATAATAACTCCCGGGTAAGAATAATGCTTAGTTACCTAAAAATGGTTTTAGTAACCTAAAATGGCCCACCCACATCAAATATATTTCGACTAGAAAAATATATTTATACTAAAATAACAATAAATCTTTTAAATTTACTTACCTATATGTCTAATAAATTTATATTGTTACGAATTTGCAGAATTGCCTGGTCCTGACCCTCAGGATTTGGCTCGGCTGGCTCGGTAGAGTTAGTTTCATACATTATTTGGAATGTAAACCCTATTTAACGTATATTAAGTCGGACTTATACTTTTACAGCATTTGTTGAATGACATTTGATCAGCATAATTGCATTTAAAAGATTAAGAAGAAGTAAGAAGAGGAGTTAGGATCCCTAACTCTATTCTCCAAGAAGAAGGTGTGCTTCAGGGAATTACCTAATGCTCGCCTTGCAAAAAACTACTTCTCTGTTGTAGCAACATCCGTAACTAGTGTGAGGATATTTTCCAAAGCAGAGCTCATAGTCTTAGACAGAAGATCTGGCCTATAGCCAAAAGTTATGTATTTAAATGGATCTAAGTATTTATAGAAAATATTTAAGTTATTACGTTACTAACGTTTATTTTCTAAAAGGTTTTGATTTTGTTATGCTTCACTTTCCGATTCTTATATATGTATTTACTTTACGGATTTATAATATTTATTTAAATGTAAAATAACTTTACCAAAACAAACTTTTACATTAAGTAGGTACCTATCTAATGTATGTTAGGGTAAAAATTATATATATTTTTTAATATTTGAATTCGATTGGCTTTAGGGCTTGTAGGTCCGTCTACTCGTGTTTTAATATATTTGTGCTTATGCTAGTAAGCCTCGCTTGAAAGTTTACATTGATATTTTTTCCATATTATTTTTTAAATATTTGATGTTAGTGTTTTATTGCAATTCAATATTCAATAAAATAATAAGCATGTCCAAGTCAAAATCCATATAAAATGTATTGGATATATGTGGTTTAATATGCGATGCTATCGATTATTTAAAAGTATTAGAAGAATTAGCCCTGTGTGGAGTCAGGGCATTGGCACTAGATCTATTCAAATCCTATTTAAGTTATAGAAGGTAGTCGAAGTTGGGACAGATGGTGACCGGGTGACGTAAATACATTCTTTACCACGGTACAGATGACTTGGTCTCTGTACCGCAGTAAAAAAATTTACCGAAATAACGCGCAAATCCCATATACATTGCGTAATTCGCTGCAGATGTTTACACTACCTGTATCGTAGTAAATAATGTAGGCCAAATATCGACGTACTGCTCATCCCTTTCTTACTGCAGCATAACATTTAAAATTTCTATTATAGGTAGAAATAGTTTAAATATTGTGAACTACTTAATAGCATTAATTAAATATCACCCTGTCGTAAGTCTAAACTTGAACTTGAAAAATGTTATATAAATATTCACTGTTAATTATCAACAACTTGAGCGGTCGGCGGGAGCGATTTTAATCCTTAATGAGGCAGCCATCAGCATTTTGTAACATATAAATACGCAGGCAAACGCCAAGTTCATCGGGCTTTCGGGTCTCTCAAACTGCTAAGTCTAGTTGTGGGGCAGTACACAGGTACGTCCACTTCTAGCCATTCTATCCCACAACCCCCATGACTGAGAACACTTATGCACAGGTATAAGGTTGTCAGGTCCTTACCTAACCTGGATGAATGTATGCACAGGTATACGGCATTCGGGAGCTACTAAAAGTATAAGAGAGAGTCGAATTTGTGAAGTATAAGAATTTCCAGTAAAGGGATAGTTTTTGGAGAGTTTTAAAAAGTAGTGAAAGTGCCTTAGTAGTTTGTGATAAACTTAAAAGACTTACCTTATAAATATCAGAACAAATACCTAAATAAAAGACAACTCCGCTCACATAAACTTTATTAATAAAATAGTGACGTCGCTTGCTAGACAAACTTTGAACTAAGCCTCCCTCGAGAAGACATGCATTTCATATTAATTGAGTATAGTGTAAACTCTTAATTAATCTATAATCTTAAACACGCCTTTATTAGTATACAGTCTAACCGTTGTTAAGTTTGTTTGTAAATAAACTTGTTACTGTTTTTATCGATGTGTCTCCTTTATTATCTCTTCTCGACTTGACGTAGTGCGTTCCTAAATCTGAGCTACTCTCTTACACGCTAAGTAAGGCGTGGCGTCACAGTTAAAAAATACAATTCGTGACAATATATCTGTCGTATGCACGTTGCATAATTATGTGATATATCGTTTCCTATATTTTCGAGGCTAAGAAATTCGATTATAATACTATTTTCCATTATAAAGGGTTGGGTTGGGTGTTACGTTTTTTTTTGTCTGTAAAACCTAGATGTGAAGGAATGGATGCCATTGGTAGCTGTTTTTTAGTGCCTACCTCCTTTTATGTGATATCACTGGCCCCGTTAAAACTTTCTGAATACCTACTGCGCCAGTGTGCATCAATTGCAGTAACAAGCACTGTCACCTTTTGATTGCGTTTTTATGAAGTAGCTAGATATGAGACTAAATTGAGAGAAAATGTTCGACGAAAGCTGGAGCAATTATCAATATTAAACATACAGATTTGGGGCCGTTTTTAGAAGATTGCAAGGCTCTGTTTAAAAGACGTATCCAGATCGCTTTAAAGGTGGATGATGCGTTTAAAGTGAATGATGTGATCTGCGGTGAATTCCAAGTCACTAAGGCCGATCAAGTTCAGGCTGAGAATAAATATCTAAATATCAGGAATGCCGCCCCCTACAAAGATACAGATTTGAGCGAGTGGTTTCAGAAAAAGATTGAAAATCCGTTGCTAACCGAGTTGAACGAGTTCCAGGCAGCATTGCAGGAGCTGACGAGCTGGCAAAGACAGCGGTTGAGCGCTTAGTAAAGTAATTAATTTAGCTATTAATATAAATAAATTCAATCCACTTAGGGCAAGTAGCTATATAAAACTTCCTAAATTCATACTGCGAAAGGAAGCTTGTATCAATGTTCAAAATACCGATGATTGATGTTTTGGGTGGGCGATAGTTTCAGCTTTATTTCCTGTTCACTCAGATATTGCTAAAAGAACGTCATCATACCCAAACCCAAGGAGGTGCTTAATTTAAAAGGTATACAGTTCCCTATGTCATTAGGTCAAGTTTTCAGATTCGAGAAACAGAACAATATCTCCGTAAATGTTTACCGGCTAGAAAAAGTTAAAAATAAGTATAATGTTATTCCCACTTATTTGCCAAAAAAGAAACAAGAAAAGTATATTAATCTTTTGATGGTACAAGATAACTATTTAACACCTGATGAAATAGATGGAGAAATTTTATGTGCGAATTATCATTTTGTATGGAATAAAAATGTATCTCGTTTGATTTCAAGCCAAATTAATAAGGATTTTCGAGAAAAGCATATTTGTGATCGGTGCCTTCATTACTTTTATACAGAGGAAAAACTAAATAGACATAGTAAAGATTGCATAAAACTGAATAATGGCCCATTTCCTCGGGTTCCAACAGATGATAAAAATGGGTAGAATTTAAGGATTTTAAATACAAAGAAAAGGTCCCCTTTGTAATTTATGCGGACACTGAGTGTTTGTTGGTTCCCATAGAAGATGATAAAAATAAAAACAGGCAACAATTCCAAGAACATGCACGCTATCGGCTATAATGTCAAATGCTAGTATGATGATAGTTTGTCTTATTATAATTCGTATACGGGCCAAGATTGCATGCAATGGTTCGTGAAAGAATTGATGACTTTCGCCGCAAGTGTCGAGACAGTATTTCTATGTGACTTGCCTATGGATCGGTTATCTTTGGAACAAGGAACAAAATTTATTTTTGCAAAGCCGTGTCACGTTTGTGAAAAACCTTTTGGGCCGGAAGATAAAAAAAAAGTTAGGGACCATTGCCAGCTCGTCAGCTCCTGCAATGCAATTTGCCCGTCGGCAAATATCGGGGGCCGGCCCATGAAGCATGCAATCTGAATTTCAAAGGTGGGCACGCAACACTAGTACTTTTCCACAATATGAGCTCCTACGATGGACATATGGTGGTGAAAGCATGAGCTGAAGTAGAGGGGGCGATCAATGTTTTACCTGGGAACAAAGAAAGATATATTTCTTCCACTAAGCACGTGTCTGGAAACCTAATTGAATTTCGATTTGTAGATAACTTTCGATTCTTAGTTTCAGGCCTTGATAAATTAGCATCATACTTACCTGAATATACAATTTTAAAATCATAATTCAAAGACATAACTAAGATCAGTTTTCACTACTATGTAAAAAGGCGTGTTTCCCTATTATTTTATGGATAGTTGGGACAAGCTTAGTGAACCTAAATTGATCCCCAAAATGGAATTTTATGATAGTTTGACTGATTCCATGATAATTAAAAAAGCTTATGCTAATGCGCAGAAAGTTTGGTTCCCTTTCGGTTGTAAATCAATGCAGGAATATTCGGATCTCTATGTGAAGACGGATGTTTTATTACTCGCTGATGTTTTTGAGCAGTTTCGAAATACGTCGTCAAAAACATATGGCGTAGGTCTTGCCCACTACTATACCCTACCTAGTTATACATGGAACTGCATGTTATACGATATCTTTAAAAGTAACCAGCCTATGCTTGAACTCTTAAATCATTTGGACAAGGTTATGTTTGTCGAAAAGGGTATAAGAGGCGGATTGAGTCAGTGCTCAAAGACATATGCTGAGGCCAATAATAAGTACATATCATCATATCACCCATCTTCCCATCTAATGTACTTTGATAATAGTAACCAGTATGGCTGGACCATGTCACAATATCTGCCTTCTGGAAATTTTATTTTGCTATCCCATGAAGACATTATTACTTTAGACGTTTCAAAAATTTCTGATGATGCTAGTACTGGATATATCTTAGAAGTTGATCTCGAAATTTGTCATGAGCCTTATGATAAATTTTTGGACCTTCCGCCATGCCCAGAACATGATGTTCCTAAAGGTTCTAAAGTAAAAATAATAAAAATGCTTTTGGGCACCTTGTATAATAAACCCAAGTATGTTATTCATTATAGAAATTTAAAACAAGCTTTAGCCTTGGGAGTTAAAATTGAAAAGATACATGGAGTATTATCATTTTCACAATCTCCGTGGTTAAAGTCCTATATCGATCTTAACGCATACCTCAGGCAAAATGCAAAGAATGAGTTTGAAAAGAACTTGTTCAAGCTAATAAAAAATGTAGTGTTTGGTAAAACTATGGATAATATCCGAAAACACTCATCCATAAAACTTGTAACAAATTGGAATGGTCGTTACGGCGCTGATGCATTAATAGCAAGACCTGAAATTAAAAGCAGCACCATAATAAATGTAAATTTATTGATTATTGAGCTTGCAAAATCCGAGGTATTTTTTAATAAACCTATATATGTATGAATGTGTTTCCTAGATCTAGCCAAAACCACAATATATGATTTTCATTTTAATTATATGGCAAGAAACTTTTCAAACTCCAAAGTACTCTAATACTGATTTGCTTATATATGAAATAAAAAATACTGATGTTTATGATGTTATGCGAAAAACTGTTCTCAATATTTCGACACCTGTGATTATCCTAAAGATAATGTCTATAACATTCCACAAGTGAATAAAAATGTTTTGGGTCGCTAAGAAATATAAATATTAATATCCCAACGTTTTCCTCTCAGTTTTAAAAATGTCTTTCTTCTGTGGGGGGTGCAGGGAAAATGTTTCCTCTCTTTCGCATAGACTTAGTCATAAACATAAAGATAAATGTTGTGTTGAACTAGAAGCAGGAGCCGAAATTGTTAAAACTGCATTCAAAAATAGAATAATTAGTTATAGACTTTCTACCAAATTACATCTTATAGATGTGATGTTATATTTGTAGGAACTTTAATCAAAAATTATTAATCTGATAGAAAAGGGTTTCTCAGATCATTTAAATATTAAAGTTAATATGGAATTGTATGGATTATATCTACTGGCTTCTCAAGAAATACAAGATATAAAATCCTTTAACTCGCGTTATATATTTATTTCCTAAAATACAGATCTGGAGGCGGTATTTACCGATTTCAGACAAATTTTATCCTACAAATCGGAGAGTGTGGCTGGTCTTTAGCTAAGCTCCTGTTTCTAGAATTAAATATAAACCAGTGTCGCCCATTATAATAAATATTTAAGAGTTGGTATGTTTTAGGTTAAGATTACTTAAGGAATTAGATTTAAGGACTTCTATAAGTTGGAATTTATTAATTATAATAAGTATAAAATTGTTGAAGATGTAAATAAACTATGAAGTATAGATTAATAAATGAATATAACTATGTATTTTTTTATTTCATTTGCTAATATCAGAAAATAATTTAAGTATAGAATGTGTTTTAAATTAATATACAGGGTGGTCCTTAAGTAATGGGACACAGAGCAGCAGTAAATTATTCACTTCAAAACATAACGATTTAGCGCAATTTTTATAATCCGAAAATTTATATTAAGACAGATACAGGGTGGCAAAGTTAAAAAAATTATTTCGAGTTTTTTAGATATTTTTAAAAGTTTACGGAGCATTGGGTTAAAATTTGGTGTAGGGGGTGTTTTGGGGCGAGAAATAACAATCTGAACTCATTTTTCTTCTATCGGATAGAGGGCGCTACGAGCAGCACTCTTCTTACTTTTGAACTGCAATAACTTGTTGTCACTAGGTATAATAAGACTTATCACTCCTAATTAATAATCCTATGACTTTTTTACGTAAAAAAGGTACTCTTGTCAAATAACGCTAAAGTTGATAGTTTTCGAAATATTTGCTATTTTAATACTCAATGACCTGTCCGTTGTTTGAGATCCAGCAGAAAGAATTCTTCAATACAAGTTGTTTTTGAATAATTGACGGGTAAATAAAACACAAAATTTCAAACTTTTGTTCATAATATTTTACAAGAGGAAAACGATTTTTTGGGTTAAACTTTTACAAAATCATTTTAAAAATACCATTATATACATAATATGATAATATAAGAAGTATTACCTTACATGTTACATTAAAATAGCAAATATGTCGAAAACTATCAACTTTAGCGTTATTTGACAAGAGTACCTTTTTTGCGTAAAAAAGTCGTAAGTTTATTAATTAGGACAGATAAGTCTTATTATACCTAGCTAGTGACAACAAGTTATTGCAGTTCAAATGAAAGAAAAGTGCTGCTCGTAGCGCCCTCTATCCGATAGAAGAAAAATGAGCCCACATTGTTATTTCCTGCCCCAAAGAACCCCCTTACACCAAATTTTAACCCAATGCTCAGTAAACTTTTGAAAATATCTAAAAAAGTCGAAATAATTTTTTTAACTTTGACACCCTGTATCTGTCTTAATATAAATTTTTGGATTATAAAAATTGCGCTAAATCGTTATGTTTTGAAGTGAATAATTTACTGCTGCTCTGTGTCCCATTACTTAAGGACCACCCTGTATAAAAATGATGTTAAGTCGCTGAATCTTAGTATATAACCTAAAATTTCTGATGACATAGCGGCTATTCTATTGATAGATAACAAAATATCGGTGGTGACATAGCCTATAAATAGTGTTTTATTCGCTTTGAAAAGTATAATATTGCTAATGTATTTGTAAACAATTTTCAGAAGCTAAATAAACGATGTAAATATGGCCATAATGATTCTGCATCTCAGTGTTTCTAAAACTGCATATGAACCTGCGTCCGCCACCTTTCTGCGTCATTATACTATGACCAGTTAAACAAATGTTCACAAGTTCGCCAATTGTCTGGTGGTTATTGTCGTTGGACTATGATGTTGGAGTTATATGTTCGATCCCCACAACACTAGGCCTTTTATTAATTTTTAAATGTATATCCGAATATGGTCGAGTCTGTAACGCCGAGGGATCTGTAACGCGGAGGTTTCGGTAACGCGGAGGGTTCTGTTGCGCGGAGGATTCTGTAACGCAGAGGGTTCTGTATCGCAGATGATTCTAAAGTGCCACGCCTTTAAATATGCTATAGCCCAAGTCAACGATCTGCCATTTGTTATACGTCAATTGTCAACTGTCACTTGTCATCTGTTAAACGTCATCTGTCAAACGTCATCTGCCAGGTGCCACGCCCTAAAATATGCTATAACCCAAGTCGGCAGCTTGGGAACAAAAATGCCCAGAATGGTCATAGGTTGCCTATCTACTCATTATCTAACGACCGCAGGATTTCCATAGCGATTCATAGATAATGCACTATTTAGAGTGTATAAAATAATGAAATAATTCGATGAAAAACCTTTCTTGCTCATATAAGTGATATGATGTCAAAGACTTTAAACGGAACATCCGAAATTTGCATTTTATAGTACTTCAGAAGCTGTATGATCTAAATAGTTGAAATGAAACATACATATAAACAACATTTCGGCTAATCCGGATCTGAGTATTAAATAAAAATATCCAAAAACAATCTAACCCAAACTAACCCAGCTTGCAATCCGTCGTTTCTTCTTCAAGGGATCATCATCAACTTTCTTTTTTTAAATACGAAGTTTAATTTTTTATCGTTTTTCAGATGGTCTTGGCGTTATTAATATGCCCATGTGTTTTAATTTTTTTCATATTTTATTTAATTTTTTTTTTAATTATCTATTTAGCTTTGGCGTAATCTGGAATAATTCAAGGCACTTTTGAAATTTTTATATTCTATAAAACTATGTTATTTCGTTTTTGTATTAAGTAGAAAATTGGTCCCGTATTTAAAACAAAAAATAGTAAAATTATTTTTTACGAACTAATACGCAAACAAGTTGCTTAGTGCAAAGATAAAATATTTTCAACTTTTAACCAATAAAAAAAATTATTTAACACAGAACATCAACAATTCGTAATCATACTGCGTGATACTATACCTTGATGGAAAACACACCTATTAGAATTTTGCTTCTAATTTAAATAATACCTTCCTCCTTCCTCCTCACTTTTGCTATTAGATTCTGACGTACTATTTGAAAGTCGTGTGACGTATTTTTAAATAGAGGGGTTTTAAGATATCCTCACAAGTAATCGCACAGGACCCCTCCAAAATGATATTTAATAATAATTATAGATGAATTATAGTTTGTTAAAATCAAGATATTCGCACTAGGGTAGTAATAAAATCTGGCGTTACATATAACATAGGATCCAATAAAACATTAATAATAAAATTAATATCATGATCACCAGTAAGAAAGGAGAATACCATAAAATTCCCTAGTCTGATGCATAAATATCCATTTCTACTTCATTTATTTGCCAATGAAACTAACTAAACAGCACCAGACAAAAACAAAATATATTATTCAAAATTACGCCAAAGCAAAATAAATAATTTACAATACCATTTGAAAACCGAAAAAGAAAGGAAGTTCGTATTTAGAAAAATAAAGTTGATGATGATCCCTTGAAGATGAAACGTCGGATTTCAAACTGGTTACCACCATTGGATAAAGCGGAAAAAGTGGCAATGCAAAAGTGCAATTCAATTTGAAATCGCTTTTTAAATAAACCCAGGAAAAAATGAAACAATTACTCAACATTTCGGTTTTTTCCGGATATCTCCGGAAATACTTGGATTTTAAAACTTTCTAAAAGGCATATTGTTTGACACCTAAATGCGCAATTTTGCCCTACTTTGACCGACACTGTACGGTTCTCGAGCTCCCCATGCATAGACACGAATTCTAGCCATCCTGTACATGTATAGCTTCTGAAATAATACGTTTGTAATAAATAATTGATATTACAATTGCTAGTTGTTTTTAAAGTAGATGTTTTATGATGTATTTGATCAATGGCACGTCACATACTTTTCCTCATTAGGCAAAATTGTAGTTTTTACTTTTAATTTTTTGCTGCATTCTTGGATAATTCATTTTTCGAAATAATAAACTTTTTATTGCAGAAATTCCAGCACCTACTACAGTTCGAATTAATACAAATCGTACATCATCTTTTCAAATCAAGAAGGGTAAGTACTTTTTTGCATGTTATAATCCGTCCAATATATAGAGGTTCTATCAAAAGATTTTTTAACAAAAAAATTAAGCAGATCAAAATATTTGATCAGAAAAGCTTGTTTAATATTTCTATAGTCGTATCTAACGATGATGCCACAACATACGTTCTGATGTTACATTAAATTACACATACATATGCACGTTCACTTTAAAGGCGGTTACTAAAATTCATAACAATTTATTCACTTATATTATTATCTCCAAACTTGCTGGAAATGAGAATTCCCCTAGATAAATTTTCAATTTTAGTTACGTTAGATACCTTGGAAAATATATTATCATATTTGTGATTCATCTAATCGCTTCCTAAATTTACAGTTTTTGAAAAATTTACGGTTTTCGATGAACAGTATCACTGAATCGTAGATCAATAAAAGAGCTGCCATACTTCAAACAATATAATCATTTAAATAAATCATAGACTGAGGCTACATCCACACGAGCGTAACAACCAGCGTATGAGTGTTCTTAAACTTCTGAACGCGATTGGTTAATGATATAGAGCGCCACTTAAGAAGAGTAATGATTTTTGACTTCAAATTTTCACTTAAAATTTCTAAATGGCGTTGACTCTTTCTTAAGAGTGTAATTTACTTTCTTGCCAAGGTCAATACGATTTTTTTCGTCTTTGCAATAATTCAAAACTTTTTGTGTTGTATACTTAATTAAATCATCTTATAAAAAAATAATAAAAATAATGCTATAAATCATAAATGCATCCTGAAAGCATG
>MU192677.1:5987-27914 GCA_016904865.1 Pissodes strobi | reverse complement strand
TTTTACTGCTATTTGAGCGAACGTTTTAATTGAACTTGACATTTGCTGATTTAAATGTACAAATTGGGTTGTACCCGGGGTGAAATAAATCTATTTTGAGTTTACTTATGGCTCATTCATTCTACATACATACAGGGTGTTATCACCAAAATATACGGTGAAAAACGATAGTTTCTACACGTGTTGGGGTGTTTCCCCAACATATTCCCCCGCCATGAAGATCCCATCTTCATTAACGAGAAAGAGAGAGTAAATACTTCAACTGAGAAATAAATACAATCTATTTACAGAACAAAAACAAAAGAATAATTCTTTAAGAATTAAACAGAACGACGGCAGCACTGCCTGGGGGTTTATTCTATTCAGAAACACAAACAACATAATACTTCTTTAGGTATTAAAGAGAACGACGGCAACACCGCCTTGGGTTTACTAACATACAAACAGGATAATACTTGTTTAAGTATTGAACGGAATGACGGCAACACCGCCTTGGCTTATTGAGACACGCAGAAATCTAACACGCATTACACGCAAAGAGTTCTAAAAACACGCTGAAAGAAAGCGCGTTAATAGAGGGCACTTCGCGAAGTACAACATTCAACATAATCTCAATTACATTAAATCATCAATCATTGAGTATTGTCATACTCGGGCAAAAGAGGGTAACACTTGCTTATGATACAAACGATGATTCCGTTTTCTAACACTACCGAAAGAGTCATACAACTTTTTATGCTCAACAGGTGACATGAGGGGTGAATTAACTAAATTATTGAGAGAGTGTTGTTCAGATGATTGAACAAACACCGCCGTACACGTCTCTACGTGCAGGGTTGTTAACACTAAGAGGAATTGAACGATTGTTTACACATACATCACCGTACACATCTCTATGTGCAGGATCATCAACACTGAGAGGAAGAGTTGAACTACTATTCAAACATACACCACTGTACACGCTTCTACGTGCAGGGCTATATACACTAAGATGAGTTGAACTATTGTTCAAACGAGGATTGAAAACAGGAGCGTTTCCTGCAATTACCCATCCTAAATGAGTATTTTGCAAGACAGGGAGGTTCATACCTAAACTATATACACCATTTAACATTAAATCGTAGTAGAGATCAGCACCGATCAACATATCGATGTCTGATGGGGAAGCATAATGCGGATCACTTAACCTAAACTGACTGGGGATATTGATTTTATCTTGATCAATTGGGACTTGCGGGAGTTTGCAAGTTATATTGTCTAGTACTGCACAAGTCAACTTAAAACTTCTGTTATGATACACATTGGAATACAGCCTGAAATCAACCATCTTATTAGACTTCATACTGCCTTGAGAAATTCCACTTATGTGAAGTGATTTGTAGTAGGGAACGTAGTTTAACTTCTCTACGAGCTGATTGGTTACAAAGGAGTTCTGACTTGCAGAATCTAAGAGAACTTTTGCTTGAACAGGACGTCCATTAGCAGCAAACAGAGTGACACGGGCTGTAGCTAACAAAACATGAGAATTATTATTCGAGAGAGTGGATAAGTTCAATGAATGTGTATCTGGTGACTGACTTTCTACATTTGCATTAAAACGAGGCGCTCTATTTTGAGGTATCACAGGGGGAGTTCTATTTTGAGGTATCTGAGAGGGATCTCTATTTTGAGATATTTGAAGGGGGGCTCTATTCAGAGGCACTTGAGGGGGATCTCTATTTAGAGATATCTGAGGGAAATACATGTCTTGAGATATTTGAGGGGGTAGGGTATCATGCTCTTGAAAGAGACATGACTGACTTCTGTCGAGAGAGTGCCTATCTATAGGCTGATCATTTTGAATACCATGAACTGCTGAGTTTTGATTATCAAAAACATTGTCTTGAAATGAGGAAGAATTATGGCCATTGAAACCATATTGAGGTGTGTGTACTTGAGAGTTGTGCAAAAGAGTGTGATGTTTCTGAGCACACAAAGAACATCTTCGAGAGGAGGTACATTTACTTCGCGAGTGACTAGTACTGAGACAGTTAAAGCAAAATTTTTTACTTTCTACAACTTTCTGCTTATCAAACAAGTTTAGTTTCTTAAATTTATCACAAGAGTATATTTTATGAGAATTTTGATTGCAGAAACTGCACAGAGCTGATTTGTTTTGTTGCCTTACATGCAACGAGACTCCTTTTGTAGAGTTTTTCTGAGTACTGTCTACAGAAGACAAGTTTTCTAATATAGTACACCTTTCGTGTAAGAAATCAAGAAATTGAGCAAGATTTGGCAACATGTTAATATCTCGTTCTGTTTCAAAAGCTTTACGAGTGCCAAAATCTAATTTTTTCTCAAATAAATAAATTAAGAGAAATTCCCAGAGTTCATAAGAGCAATTAAGATTATTAATTAAATCAAGATTTTTCTTTAAAACAGTTACAAATTGTCTTAAATTGGGACCAGTACATTTGACAACAGAGTCTATGTCTAATAGCGAGATGAAATGAGCATTAATTACTGACAATTTATTCTCGTATCTTTCTTTCAATAAGTTAATTGCCACTTCAAAGTTATCATTCGTTGCGGTACAGTTACAGTAAGCTTTCAATGATTTTTAGAGGTTCGTCTCTCAAAAATGACTTTAAGTACATAAATTTTTGTATGTCATTTAGTGAACTGTTGTCTGTAATTAATGTATCAAACAATTGAATGAAAGAGTTCCATTCAGAAATTTTACCATTAAAAGGGTTGATCTTTATCTCTGGTAATCTTACAGAAGGGGGAGGGGAGCTATGCTGAAGTACACATTGAGGATTTGGAACAACTTGAGTGGGTATAGTTAACTTCTTAATACGCTTTTGCATCTGAACCAGCAAATGATCGCAAGTCTGTTCCACTTCCTCACGAATCTCAGTGTCAAGTGTTTCCTCATTGGGGATACATTCAATCAAGTCTTGAATTTGCTCATACTTGCTGAAGGCAAGCTCTAATCTATCGCGTTTTAAAATAAAATGCTCAACTTCATTCTCTTTGTCTGCATTGACTCGCATCCAATTACTTATCCGTGTGATTTTACCCTTGACACTGGTTCGCTGTGTTTTCAATTGTTCATACGTCATTGTGAAATATTTTAAAAATACACAGTGCGAAAATATACAAATATCAATAGAAATGCAATAATATCAACACAACATAAAGTACAGATATAAACAGTGCATATATAACAATATATCAATGAGGAAATAAACACAGTACACAAGTTTTTATTTAACAGTCAATTACAGAGTTTCGTACAACTTACCACGAAAGTCTTTCACTTTTTGAGCAGCCCTGGTAGTGTCTAGAGTCCTGCTGGTTGCAGGAAGTCCATCAATTTACAACAAAATTGTGCGACAAAGAGTTACAGTAAATACCTAATTCAATTTACAGTAAACAATAACTAACTACTTCAATATGACAACAAATCAAATGAAATATTTTAAATCAAATATTTTATATCCCTTTTTAAACGTTTCAATTCAATATTTTTCGAAGGACCTTGAGAATTTAGCTCGAATGAGCTCAATTTTAATTATCCCGCTCGATCGGATCAAATTTATGATCCGGAGCAAATTTATTTTAAAATTTATGAAAATATCCGGCTCGACTGGATCAAATTTATCGTCGGGATAAACAAGTGCTTTTATTATTGCTTAAAACCATAAAGACGGGTGTGGTATCTTAATGAACCACTTTTAATGGACAGTATAGTATAGGGTGGTGAGATAAATTGAAACATGTATTCGGTATTGATATAATTTAATAATGCAGTTGTAAATTGCATTTAAATGTGATAGATATAAATGAACAGTGTTTTCTATGTTAAATAGAAATTATATATACAGTTCTTAGAATAGTTGCAGGCATTCGTCTTCGTCCATTCAAGCATAAAACTAATATTACAAAAGGTTTCTTAAACTTAGAAATGTCTACTGATGAGTCTTGATTGTTTGATTTAAAAATGATATTTTATCTTTCTTATTTTAATACTTCGTTCTCCAACTTAGCAACTTTCACACAGCATACCTTTTCACTTTAACTGCTTTACCTGCCTTGCTTTACAGCAATTCGACCAGGAATGTCAGTCCGCCTTCCGCCATTTTATGTTCCAATTTCCAAAGGGGATGCTATCGTTTCTGACTTCGAAGAATTGCTTTAAAAAAAGCCCAAAAGGAGGTCTTTGTCCAACCTTGGACAAAGATAACTGAGGTGCACGAAATATTCTCTAATATTTGTGCATACAAGAGAAATTGGCCCAAAAAGGAATTTGACCTTTGGCCGAAGAACAGCACGTTTTACTGCTATTTGAGCGAACGTTTTAACTGAATTAGACATTTGCTGATTTAAATGTACAAATTGGGTTGTACCCGGGGTGAAATAAATCTATTTTGAGTTTAATTATGGCTCATTCATTCTACATACATACAGGGTGTTATCACCAAACTATACGGTGAAAAACGATAGTTTCTACACGTGTTGGGGTGTTTCCCCAACACATGTATTATAATTTTTATCGGACGAACTGCAAATTCATTATTTAGTATTGTGTGATTTACCGCATGTGTTATGAAATATATTTATTCCAAATTAAGAATTATTACTTTATTTATGGAATAATTCCTTAGTTGATTCCTGAACGTACAATGTAAGTTGTCAAACTGAACTTAACTTGAGGGCTAGGGAATTAGGTTTCAGATTACAACCCCCGAACATTACGCACATGTGTGCTGTAGCGAACTGGTTGAGCAACATTGGGTGTGAAACCAAGTTATAATCTAATCAAGTCAGAAGCAAAAATGCACAGATTATAACCAATTAGTGTTGCCACTTTGTAATGAATTTCTCGCTCAGTCACCAATTTGCGAGGATAATTAATTTATTTAATTTAATTTAAATGAGACTAGGGGTGGATTCGATTTAACGTTTCTCCCGTCAACTATATTACATAATTATGTGATTGTGGGCGCCAAGCTCTTAGAGACGATGCAATCATAATCATAATCATAATCATAAATTTATTCGAGTCAATATTACATAGTAATTTACACACGTCAATGAACAATGAATAATAATAGTAAGAATAAAAATATTTCAAAACATTACGTGCCTGGCCTCAAATTGCCAACACAGTACTAAGAAAGTAAAATTTTAAAAACAATATAGACATATTTACTTATATACTAAAATAAAAACACAACACTAGTTAAAATCACAATTTAAAAATTCATCAAAAGAATAAAAACTGTGGAATATTAGGATTTCTTTAATTTTTGTTTTAAAATTTGACAACGGCAATGTCTTAATCTCCACGGGAAGAACATTAAAAATTTTTATCGCCCAGTAACCAGGGCCGCTCTGACACCTCCTTAAGCGCCAGTAGATGGGCATGATGTTACCTCTATTTCTGGTTAAATGACCATGCACGTCCTCGTGAGCAAGAAACAAATCCATGTTCTTCCTGACATATAGAAGATTCTCCAAGATATATATATGGAAGGCACAGTAAGTACTCTAAGCCCCCTATAAGCTTCTCTACAGTCTTCTCTGAAACCGAATCTGCTCATCAATCTAACTGCTCTTCGCTGTAAGCCAAAAAGTCGCCGGATACCAGCAGCAGCATGACCCCATGCAAGCATTGCATAGGAAAGATGGCAATGGAAGATAGAAAAATATGCTGTTTTTAGCACAACCAGGGAGACATTGTCTCTCAGGCTCCGAAGCAAATAGAGAGCTCTTGTCAGTTTTGATGAGACATAATTGACATGATCGTCCCACTGCAACCGAGGGTCTACATAAACTCCGAGGAACTTAGTCTTGTCAACATGAGAGCTGACCGTTCCTAAATCTCTCATCGAGAAAACCACTCTCTTAGTCTTATCCTTATTCAGCAACAGTCTATTACAGTGAAACCACTCCTCAGCCCTCGCCTGCGCAACCACAGAACTCTCCAGGGAAGCCTCCAGTGTACTAGCGCCGACAGAAACAAATAGAAAATATAGAATATTTAGATAACAATAACTAGAATTTACAAAGATAAAAATAATTCACATCTCATAGAGCCCAGTTTTGTAGTAAAGTAAAGAAGATAAATTTTGTTATTAAAACAATATATAAATTTAACAACTAATTTACAATTATCAATGATGAAGTTTTTTGTTAAAAATTGTTGAAATGCATATAATCGGATGTAAATACAACTTACAATATCGTTAATGAAGTTTAAACTTGACTAAATTGACTAGTAATGTGAACAATGAACAAATTTAGTTATTATAACAAGTTGGTGTTTTCAATCTAAAAAACTCCTTGACACATCCAAATACTTAACTCGTGCTGTTATCTGCAAACCACGTGATCAGTTGGGACCTCCACTGAAAACCTCTTTGCCTGTGCCTAAGCTTCCCTGCTATAGGCGTATCCAGGGATGGTTCCCTGTTAGTCGTGCGTGGCTGCTGTCCGATCGACTGTCACCACAAAGATCTGTGTAGGTGTCATCTTGGAGCAGGAGTTACATAAAAAAATATATTGGGTGTTTTAGACCAACTTGTACCGCTAATTAATTAATTAGACGAGTATCCTGTGGACCTCAGTTTGATATACAAGGTTTTAACCAAGAACTTGAAAATTTACTGGTTACAGCAAATATAATCAGAACTTAAATTACAATTTAAGTTCAGCAAAAATTATAGATACCTATGATTAAATAACACTATGAATAATTACTGTTACTCAAGATATTTATTTTCTTTACTTAGAGATATGAAATTCAAAGGAAATGATGATTGAAATTAGAAATTTAAAAGAAAATTATGAAAAAATTATGAAACTTGTCCAACAGTGGCTCTCGGCAACTTCAAATAGAAAATCACTAGATTTTAATAAAAAAAAATAGGAAGAACGAGGTATAACCTCTCTTAAAACAAGTCTAATGACTCCAGATAAGTAATTTCTTTAATTAATCTGTAAATCTGGCCCTTGGCACATAAACAATAATTTGACGTAAATTACGTCTCAATTAATCAAAGATAAAGAGAAGATAATAGTCCAGGAACATTAGTAAAATAAAGGCAAGAATCTCGGAATGAGAGATAGTCGGCTATAAACTTATATAAACCTTTATTTTGGTACCCTAACACTTGTCTCAAAACCTACCTATCGTAAGATGTCCGCGTCTTCAGATATCCCAAGGTCGAAGGTCAAAAAATCGATTTTTTACACATTTATTGCAAATATCTCGTTTTTTATGGGTTTTATGCTATTTATATTTATTATAAAAATTGTAGAGTATTAAATTTTCTACAATTTTTATTTCAACATTTTTTTTTATATCTTGAACCATTTTCGAGATAGAGGGCAGAGCGCGCGCAGTGTTTAACTATTTAGAGTATCATTCGAGGTCAACCTGTAATCCCGATTAAAAACATGCTGTATAAAGTTTATAAATTATTGATAAATATATAATTCTAAATAATTTGCATTTTTTTTCAACTAACGTTATAATTAATATATTTTTTTAATAATTCAGTATTTATTCATTTAAAAACACTTACCTACTAGTGTAATTATAAAGTCATTAAGGGAAATACTTTAATTACTTTTAAGTAGAAAAAAATTAAGTACATCTTCATTGAAATCCATAAACCTATAGATTCTTTTACAACGTTAACAATTATACCTGGGACAACGGACCTCTATTGTATAGTACGAACCTTTATTGTCTATTTATAGCTAAAAGGACAGATGTTCAATTGCTTACTCACGACCGGTTTCTTTTTCAAGAAACTACCGTTATTCATTAGTTTTGAATCGTATCTTGGTAACTACAGACGTACAATTTTAAGAGTTATGGAGAATTTGTGTTTTATATGTAAAAAGTCAGATTCGGAAGGTGAATCATTAGTTAATGTGGTGCGTGGTATAAAAATTCTGAGAACTGCAAGTATCGAACGAAACGACGCGACGGTCTTATTGATTATTTAAAAACCGTAACCTCTGGACAACTACATGAAAAGTGCAGAACTGTTTACATTAGCAAAAATTGTATACTAGCAGCAAAACGGCGAATAGAAGAAGACGAAACTACTGCTTCTCCAACTGCACCGCATAAAAGGCTAAGTGAAGTGTTTGATTTCAAGAAGCAGTGTATATTTTGCGGTGAAATACTTGACGAGGCTGCAGAGAGAAAGAAAAAAGAAAAGTATAGACGAAAGATAATTACAGTGAGTTGAATTTAAAAACAATGTAATAAAAAAAGCACAAGAACGTGGTGATACTTTCGGAGAGTTGGTGAAAAATTGTATATTTTTTCAATATGATTTAGTTGCTGCTGAAGCTAAATACCATGCTATTTGTTATACGAATTTTTTCACTAATAAAGTACCATCGTCTCATTCGAAACTTCGTCAAGATAATCAAGTTTCAGAAGCTATGATTGAGATTCTCAATTACATAGAAAATAATGATTCACAATTTACATTAAAAGAGCTTAGAGATGTCTTGACAAGGTATGTACCAGATGATAAAACTATTATTTCAAGGCTACAACAAAAGTACTTAACCAATATAATAATTACGAAGAAAGTAGGAGCTTTTACAATCATTTCTTTTCGTGATGCCCATGATCATATTTTATCAAAAGCTTGGTACGATAATAAAAACTTAAATCCTCAAGCAGAAAGACTAAGAATTGTAAATGCTGCAGCAGCTATTATTAGAGAAGACATTCGATCATCCGTTGTTGAAACTAAATCTTATCCCCCTCCCAGTAAAATGTTGGATGATGTTAACCAAGAAATTCAAAAAACTTTATTGTATTTCTTAGAAGAAGTCATCCTAAGAAACAGGAAAGGAAAGGTAGACCATTTAAAAACAAAATGTACTTCAATAAGCCATGCAATAATGGCTGCCATCCGGGAGCGTTCTTTTTCATCACAGCTACTATTAAGCCTTTCTGTGTTTCTTCACAGAAGATATGGATCTAGAAGACTTTTGGATATTTTATCTAGCTTGGGATTTGCAGCTTCTTACAGTCATACTGTACAGTATGAAATTTCAGCAGTTTATCATCCACAGCCTCGTATTTTATCATCAGAGTCAGGTGCACTTGTACAATATGTTGGAGACAATGCCGATATAAATGTCCATACTCTTGATGGTAACAATAATCTTCATGTTATGGGAATGATCAAGATAGTAACTCCAAAAAATGCTGTTATCTACGATGAACGGATACAAAAATGTACAACCAAACCAAGTGCGAAAGAGTTGGCAGTCATATCACATGTATCTCTTCAAGTTTATGAAAAGCCAGTTGTACCTGGATACAGTAAAGTTCAAGTCGAGAATTTACACGATCATCAAGCATTCACAGAAACAAACTTAAACGGAGTTGATTTTTTGTGGTTATATGGAAAGTCGAGGGATATCGCACCGTTGCTAGGGTGGAATGGCTATCTTGAGCAGCTCACTAAAAATAACAATAATTTTTCAACATCTCAGGTTATGTTCCTCCCTTTTATTGATAATCCTGCCAGCAACGTAGAGACTATTTACACAACTTTAAATTGCTCTCTCAGTATTGCCAAGTCACATGGACAAAAAACGTGTGTAATTACTTTTGATCAACCACTTTACTCTAAAGCACGTGAAATGGTAGCTGCGTCAGATCCTAATTCAGAATTATCTAATGTAGTTGTGAAATTAGGAGGATTTCATATGCTCATGTCCTTTTTTGGAAGCATAGAATACATAATGGATGGAAGTGGACTCACGGAAGCTTTCGGTAAGATATATGCAACGAATTCTGTTGACAAGATGCTAAATGGTCACGCTTATTCAAGAAGCATCAGAAGCCATACATTATTACGACTTGCATTATCAATGATTATTTTTAAAGAAATGGAAATTGAAGATAGTATGTTGGATGAGTTAGTAGAGCAAATAACCTGTCGAGATGTTTCCTACGAAGACGGAGAAGGATGTGTAAGTAATTCAAACCTGTTTACTTCAGAATTTTTTAACAAACTCGATGAATTGAAAGCTCGAGGTCCAACAGCACAGTTATGGGTGCAATATTTCGAAATGGTTTCAATAGCACTTGACTTTGTTCGCGCTGAAAGACTTGGGTTATACAAAGAACATCTTCACGCAGTGCGCAAAATGTTACCATATTTTCACGCCAGTGGTCATTTCTTATATGCAAAATCCGCCCACTTATATTATGATCAAGTTAGAGGGTACAATGGATGCACAAACTTTTGAGAACTTCAAAAATGGATTCTTCACTGTCAAACGAACAGAGAAATTTAATTCAGGTACATGGACAGATATGGTAATAGAACAAAGTCTCATGAAATCGATGAAAACAGAAGGAGGTGTATCTCGTGGTCGAAGTACGCAAGAAAGTGTTTTGTGTAAATGGGTATATGCTATGTACGCCACAAATAATATTTGTGAGGAAACAGAGCAACACGTAGACTCAAGGGATTCAAGAGTTAAAAGAGATAATATTGACGTAAATAAACTAGTTGAAGGGTTTAAACTCCATGATCCCTTTCTAAATACGACACAGTTAATATGGTTAGCTTCTGGAATGGTTGGAAATGAGCAAATTAACTGTCACAGAGCTTATGAACTCGGATTAGAATCAATGACGAAGATCACTGGTTTACAATTTCATGAAATAAAATTAAAACGCTCTGATAAGGTATTACCGCTTTCAATCATAAACAAATCTGTCAAAATTAATAATTGTAAAGTTTCAGTTGATCCATTATTACTCTTTCAAAGAATAACAGTCAGCAAGCAATTTGAAAGTAATCTTGAAGAATATCTCAAATATGAATTGAGCCCGTATCCAACAGCACTATTTGATAATGATGGCATGAGAAAAACAACAAAATCGTCATTATATGACAATATGACACCCATCGATTTTGATATTATTGAAAATAATGTAACGTTCATTATTGATGGTGGATTTCTTCTGCATCGCGTTGTATAGAGTAGAGAAGACACTTTTTCTATTATTTTAGATAAATACGTGAATTATTTTATTTTAGAAATTGTTGTTGTATTTGATGGATATTCAAACTATAAAAAAAACATAAAAGCAATGGAGCAACTGAGAAGAACTGCTGCCCTTTCAAAAACATACGAAGTTTGTTTCGGCGAAGACATAGTTGTACCAATTACTCAAGAAAAATTTCTATCAAATCGAAATAATAAAAAAAAGTTAATTAATATGCTTATTGAAAAATTACAAGCTGTTAATATCACAACAAAATAGGCCAGAGATGATGCGGATGTTCTTATTGTTGAAACAGCTATTGATGAATCTAAACGTCAAAAAACTGCTGACAATTTACTTGTCATATTAATTGGGCGTACCATATCTCATCAACAAGACATTTTCTCTAAAAAAGTTGGCAAAGGAAATGTAAAAACTGAAATATACTCTTCCAAAAGTTTTGATAAATATCCTCGTTCTAAAAAACACATATTGTTTCTGCACGCAATAAGTGGTTGTGACACCACTTCTGCGCTCTTTAGAAAAGGAAAGAAAAGTTTTGTAAGAACACTCGAGAAACTTCCAAATTTGGATCAAATTGCTGCAGCATTTGAAGAAGAAAACTGCCCGGTTCAATCATTATTTGAAAATGGAGTGCGAACCTTGTTGGCTATCTATAATGCTCCAAACTCTGAGGATTGTATCGATCGTCTTCGCTATGCACAGTTCATCAATCTAACAAAATTGAATAAACCTGTGCAGTTATCAAATCTTCCACCAACGACTGCAGCAGCTCACCAACATTTCAATCGTGTTTACTATCAAGTTAATAATGATTTAGAACCCCAGAATTGGGGTTGGATAATGCGTGATGAATCCCTGGAACCTGTTATGACAATGAATCCACCAGCTCCGGAGGAATTGCTTAACACAATATTCTGCAACTGCAAGAATGGTTGTGGTTCGCGATGTGGATGCGGGAAAGCAGGGTTGCGTTGCTCTTTAGCTTGCGGCCAGTGTAATGGGCAAGCTTGTCTTAATGCTTCACCATATCAGAGTGATACCAATGAAGACGGTACTTTTGATCCCGAAATCCTGGAAGAACTGGAGACAAATGATGTTGAAGACGAGAACACAGGGGAATTTACAGCGGCTGGAAGACGATAATGAAGAAGAGGAAGAAAATTAAAATTAGAACTTGGAATTTTTATTATTATTCAATTTTTTAAATTTCAACGTTCATCTTATATGAAATGATCTTTTTCAATAAAAACATTACTTAAAAATTTAATTCTGTTCTTTTTATTTAGTTAGAAAGTATTTAGTATTAATAAGATTAGAATTAAAAAATAATTAAAGTATTTCCCTTAATGACTTTATGATTACACGAGTAGGTAAGTGTTTTTAAATGATTAAATACTGAATTATTAAAAAAATATATTAATTATAACGTAATAGTTGAAAAAATGCAAATTATTTAGAATTATATATTTATCAATAATTTATAAACCTCATACAGCATGTTTTTAATCGGGATTACAGGTTGACCTCGAATGTTACTCTAAATAGTTAAACACTGCGCGCGCTCTGCCCATTATCTCGAAAATGGTTCAAGATATAAAAAAAAAGTTGAAACAAAAATTGTAGAAAATTTAATCCTCTACAATATTTATAATAAATATAAATCGCATAAAACCGATAGGAAACGAGATATTTGCAATAAATGTGTAAAAATTTGATTTTTTGACCTTTGACCTTGGGATATCTGAAGACGTGGGCACCCTACGATAGGTAGGTTTTGAGACAAGTTCTAGGGTACCAAAATAAAGGTCTATACAAGTTTATAGCCGACTATCTCTCATTCCGAGGTGAAATCCTAATATGCCTGGATTATAACTACTATCTCGCTTTGAGATAGGAACTTAGATAAACGATAAAGAAAAAATAAACCAAGTAAATTCACACATGTGCTTAAACCTCTTTTATATGCAAATCATTGCCGGTACATCATTGGTCAAACGTGACACGATAAGTGATAATAATTATAGTTTGATGTTACAAATCAACTGAAAGATTAATGAAATAAGCCTGAAAAACTACGATCAACAATACTACTAAAGAAAATTCAGCGAAATTCTACTCAAATTCAATTAACTAATTAGGCATTTTCCACGACATTACTGCCCAGGAAGTAAGTAAAGAATGATTTTGTGAATATTCATTCTAGTGTGATTTTGTTAATATTCATTTAGATAATAGTTATCGGGTAATGCTAACCTATAATTGAAATTTTTTTTTATGAAACCGTACTAGTTGTATTTGAAATACTCCTTTTCATTAACTAGTATTAAACTTCCTGAAAATTATTTGATAGTATAGAACAGTATAAAAGAATATTAGACTTTATAGGAGATATTTTTTTCTCATTACTTGAAGCTAATTTTTCTATAAATTATTTCATCTAATAAATTTGTATTAGATTGTAAATGAGATATTCCTCTCGTTGTTTAGTATAAAATTTACTAGGAAATTAATTCCTCTTTATCACAAGGCTGTGGACTTTTCTAGTAAAAAGATATCTCTGCATAACTTAAGATTAAATCTTCTTAATTGGTTGATTGATTTTCTTGAAGATACTCTGTACCAGGAAGGTACTGATGAACGGTATACTATTGTACGTGCGTGTTTAGTGTTAATAAACCACTGTTAGTAATTCAGGTGTTTAATTGGATAACTGATGCATAGCTATCATTTGATTTAATTCTAATGTTTTTATTTCGCTAATTATTTAATAATTTTTTTTACTTCGCTCTTTCATCGGGTATTTTTTCTAGGTTTTATTATCCATTTCTCCAACCGAAAGTCTTTCCGATAAATTTCTCACGATAAAAATTTAGTGGCGCCCTTCTAACGACCAAACAATTTAACCCACGACTTTCTAAAAAAAAATCTGAATAAGCATTTTGCTTATTAGGGCGTTACAAAATACAAAAAAGTAAGCAAACCTATAGTAGAGAAAAGTAACGTCGTAGGTATCCAGAATAGACAAATCCACAAAAACTTATTAAAACCACATAGTATAATTGTTTCAGATGAGATCCCATTCCTGCTCCTTCTATCCATCGCTACGAACTTAGAAGTAAAAAGCATTAGAAACCCCATACCATCAACGGCCATAGGAAAAACCTATATATCTGCTACTAAACACACATCCAATTTTCACATAAATCTTACAGAAATCGAAACTCCCCTATTTAATATAAAAAAAATAATTCAAGCAAACAAAACTATTTTCAATACAAAACAAAATGAAAGCTTTTCATTTCTTACTTCTTATAAATTTAATCAAACTTATGAATATCTGGAGACAATTTTAAGAAATACCAAAATTTTTCACAAACCCAATCGACCAAAAAAAGGACTACTTAATGTAGTAGGCAAAGTCGATAAATGGCTCTGTGGCACTCTAGACTCAGACGATGAAACCCGTTATAATTATTATTATTGTGTCGAGATGCTAAGAAAAAATCTAAAAATCGTAAATAAAAATTTTTACAAAGACCAATCAATTTTATTCACTGTTTCACAAGAATATGCTAAAAATTTAGAAAAATAAATACTAATCAAATAATTATAGTAGAAAAAATTAATTTACTTGAAAAGAACCAGTAAGGTCTATCTAATGCCTTGTATATGTGTCTTTAATTTTGGACAATTGTTAACTCCATACTCAATCCTAACCAACTTTTAACATTAATAGAAAATATTAAAATTATATACGGTCCAAACCGGATACCTGAATTTAAAGAACTAATAAACTTTTATAACTATTTACCTGTCAAAATTATTATTAAAAATAATTCAATTTTATTTTCAATATGCACACCAATTGTTTTTCCCAACCATTATATCCTTTACAAACTCTACCCAATGCCTGTTTCAAACAGAACCATTCTCCCATCTAATCCTTACGTCGTACTTACAAAAGAAGATTACTTGACCACGGAAAAAGAATGTCCGCAACTAGAAGACCTTTTTATCTGCAAGCAAACCGCCCTATCGAAAGACGAACGTTGCCTCTTCGAGCTGCTAACAACGTCAAAAGATATGTGTCCGTTAATCAATGTTAACTACCAAAAAAATACCATTCAACGCCTAAATGTTAACGAAATTTTAGTCATTCCTATGGACCAGAAAATTGCTAGAGACAAATGTCAGCGAGGACTTTACAAAATCTCTGAGTTGAGTATTGTTATCCCATCTATGTGCTATGTTGAGATAGATAACAAAACGTACGAAGGTGAAAGAAAAACACAACTTCAATGCGTTTTAGAACTGCCAAACATTTCGAATATCCAAAGTATCAACAATATTTCCAAGTTAACTCTCGAAGAAATAAACTTAGATGAATTGAAGACAGCCCAGAAAATATTGTCAACAATCCAGTCGCTTCTTTGGATGGTTCCAATTTCATTCACTGCCGCCCTTGTATGCGGAATCCTGGTGTATATTGGATGGAAGAAATGGAACAAGCCTATTTCATCCCAAGAAAGAACGCCCTCACCGACGACTCTTCAGAAAAGAGTCGAAAAAACGATCAGTCACTGGAGCCCTTATTTTCCGAACTTGAGGAGGGATAAGATGTGATGCAACCATGCAGGCCGATAATCCGATGATCCAACATTCCTGCCTATCAATTATTATTATTTTTAATAATAATTATTGTATACACATATTTATAATTTAGTAAAATCGACATTTTATATTATTAGGACACAATTATATTTTACACTTTCGCTTATCAATTAATTCTCGAAAGATAAAGATCGTAGTTAATTGATAGCCAAAAGCTTTTGGGTAGAATTATTTTGAATAAAATTAATTTTTAAAAAGTTGATCTTCAATAGTAATTCCACGATCGTTCTCAACCTCGTTTGGATACTAGTGCTTTTAACACTTGTTATGTAAAATACTATTACTATGAATTCGACACCGAATAGTGGAAAAGTTTTGTGGCTGATCGTGCGGAAAATCATCTAATTGACCTTTCGGTGGCAAAGTATCCAAACATATCTAATATTATTTATTGGAAGAACGATTAAAGTGGTTGCCATATTTGAATGTTTATCACGCCTCTCTAAACTCGCCCTATTTACCTTTCGAAATAAATTAAATCGGTGTGAAGTAAACATATGTTAGTAGTAAATGTGTTTTCATACCGATGGGAAAACAAGCCGATATTGAAAATATTGAAAAAGGTTCTAATTTGATTTAAGCAACGGGCGGCGGACAAATTATTTGTTAACGTATCAAACGTGCACTTAAGGTAAGTGGTAAATACAATACTACTTGATAAATGGGTTGGTGTCGGCCATATATATTTTCTTAAGTTCATATGGAAATGCCTAGTAGTGCATATACGTTTACCCGGATCCATTCATGTAAATATTACATTAGTTTTATACTTATTATATGGAAATTACATGGGGGGAAGTGGGTAATAAAACACTATATTGTTGGAAAACTGTTTCACATACAGGGTGACAATTAATTTGAAAACTTACAAGGGCTATATTTTCTGCATTAAATAAAATATCATAACCGAAAAAGACAATTCTTACTAAAACGCGGTAGAATAAACATGAGGTATTCTGCGAACCACCCCTGGAACACTACTCACATCCATTTTAAAATTTTAATGGTGCTACCCGACACCACTCTGGAAACCTTCAGCGATACCAAAATGAATAAGATTTAGTACGCAATGTTGGCAAAATTTTGTGAAAATATTGTAAAACTGGCTTTTGCAAAATTTGGCATGAATAATTAGAAAATAGTCGTAAAAGCTGGAAAAGATCCTAAGCCTAAATTAAATCAATTTTGTAAAATCTTCAATAAAATATGAATAATTTAACGTGCTTGCTGTTGCTATCACTTGTGTCTGTATTTTTCTTCGAATTTATTTCAATTCGGAAATGGTGAATTCAAATCAAATCAAATCAAATCATTTATTCATGTCATTACAATATTAATATACATTGTTTACACACGTCACGTACATTAAAATTAGTGGACTGTATTAAAATAGGGTGGTGGGGGTTTTACACATAGATTATATGAATTGAAACCAGGTAGGTATGTTAACGTGCTTTAATAATGCAGTTATGCATTTGCAATTGATATAAAAATATGTACAATTTCTAAATACTACTATCTTGCATTCACTCATTCACTCTCATAAATCTAGAAATACAACAAGTTACTTATTACTAAGTAGCTACAAAAAAGTCTTGATTTGTTAATTTCAAAATGAAAAGTTTGTCTTTAAAATTCCAACTTTCCTTTCACTCTACAAAATACCTTGATATCCTATTTTCTCTCCTGTTATCGTACCCAGGGATCTGACTTCAAATCCTTAATTTTAATAGTACAGGCACAATTTGAGCTACCACTTTGATACCGCCATTTTACTGGTTCTCTTTAACTACAGGGAAGCCAAGACGCCACGCGGTTTCTGGCTTTAAGAAATTGCGTAAAAATGCCCAAAAGAAGTCTTTGTCCAATCTTGGACAAAGATAACTGAGGTGCACTAGATATTCTCTAATATCTGTGGATACAAACGGAGAAATGGCCTAAAAGGGTGTGACCTTTTGGCGCGAAAACGGGAAGCAGCAATTTCGCTGTTGCTCGAGAGAAAGTTGGAACTACACTTGCTAGAGAGCAGTGACTGGACCAATCTAACACATTTAAGTGGATGTAAGACACTTTTGAACTAATTATTTGCCTTAAACAGTGCTAGGACAGGGTTCGTTGTTTTTGGCGCTAAAATCTAGGAGAGCTGTGACGAGACAGATCCTTCGCGGTTGGGTGCTTTTAAGGCACTAATAAAACTAATTTCTTCTTCTCGCTGGCGGCCTGGCGCCAAGACAATTAAAAGTGGGGGATGGCACAAATACCGAATTCATTTGAGATTGAAAGGGTAGAAACTGTTTTCTTTCTTTATTTGACACATTATTGTTTACACAATACTGACGGAGACAAAGATATATTAAATTGAAAACGATTAAGAACGATTTCCTTTACGAGTGGAAAGTTGCTATATTGTAATCTATTATACAGACAGTACCGGTGTACAGGTTCGGACTAAGGGGTCGTAATGAAGAACTGAAATATGCTGCTTTAAATGCACAAATTGGGTTTTACCCGGGGTGAAATGAATCTATTTTGAGTTTAATTACGGTTCATTCATACTACATACATACAGGGTGTTATCACCAAACTATACGATGAAAAACGAAAGTTATACACGTGTTGGGATGTTTCCCCACAAGCTGCTTTACATGCTCAGGGAGAGAGTTGTAAAATTTTATGGCCCAATATCCTGTACCAGTTTGACATCTTTTCAACCTCCAATATGCAGGAATTATATTTTGTTTATTTCTCGTATCATGGGCACTTCCTCGTGCGACCGATACAGCTCCGGATTCTGCTTCATGAATAGCAGGTTCTCGTATATGTACTGAGACGCCAGCGTAAGTATTCCGAAACTGCGGAATGCCCGTCTGCAGTGTTCACGATAATGCAGCCCAGCCACGATCCGAACCGCTTTTCTTTGCAAGGCAAACGGTCTTGGCACATTAGCAGAGTGACCCCAAGCCAAGATGGCGTATGCTAGACGAGAATGGAATATCGCAAAATACGCCACTCTCATTATGTCCCGAGTGACACACCCCTGCAGATTTCGCAGCGCAAACAGGCCCTTACTCATCCTACCGCACAGCGCATCAACCTGGAGTCCCCACTGCAGCCCTCGATCAAGCTGGACGCCCAGAAACCCAGCACCACTCACACCCTCGATCACATTACCACAATCTCTCAGAGAAAATATAACTTGTTGTGTGTTACTGTCATTCATTCACTCTAAACCAATCCTGTGCCTCCTCTCGAGCATTCTGGCTGCTGTGAAGTGCACACTGCAAATCTGGGGATGAGGTGAGGATTGTGGTATCGTCAGCAAACAAAGTGTATTTTGCCTGGTACTGTAGCGCTGGAAGGTCATTGATATAGATAAGGAAGAGTATGAGCCCAAGAACTGAGCCCTGTGGTACTCCGATATTGACCACTCTCTCCGCTGACGTCACATAATCGACCCTCACCATATGTATCATATCCTTAAGATTAGACTCTATCAACTCAATGCTCTCAGGACAGAAATTGCAATTTTTTAGCTTCCGGAGGAGAATAAAATGGCTCACACAATCAAAGACTCTGCTATATGCGAAATAAGGTCTAAAACCGCCAAAATGGTGTTTTTCCCTTTCTGACACTCTGAGAAATACCCCTTACTTTCGAAGAATGTAACTGTCTGAAAAGTCATACATTTCTCCACAATTTTTGAGACTATAGGTAGAAGAGAAATTGGCCTATAGTTTTCAGGCACTTCTGAGTCCCCTTTTTTGAAAATTGGCATGGCTATTGCCCTCTTGAGGACCATTGGGGAAGTCTTCTCCCGAAGGCAGAGGTTAACGAGTTTAGTGAGAGGACCTACTATGATATTTTTTAAATTTTTTATTAAGTCTACATTCAGTTCATATATATCTCGGCTCTTTTTATTTTTTAGACTGTTTATAACATCTCTCACTTGGTTGAAGCCAGTCTGAGAGAAGGTGAATTTATTGTCCGGGGAAGAGAAGTTGACTCCGTCAGGCTTCGAAAGATGCAATAAGGGAATGTCCTTTATTATATTCTCGGTAATCTCAACAAAGTATCGATTAAAGCCATCAGGGGAGGTCCCATGGGGGCCCTGTTTTTTTTTCTGAGCAATCCTTGTCGGGAAAACACCCCAACAAGTTTATTAACTTGTCATTTTTCACCGTATAGTTTGGTGATAACACTCTGTATGTAGTACGAATGAGCCATAATTAACCCACGAATAGATTTATTTCACCCCAGGTAAACGGAAATTTGTGCATTCAAAGCAGCATATTTCAGTTCTTCGTTACGATCCCTTAGTCCGAACCTGGTTTTGTCGGTATAATAGAGTCCGTCATATGCAAAAATTCTCATAAAGCAAAACGACACTCCGTCAATTCAATCGTGTTTAATCGTTTTCAATTCAATATATTTTTGTCTCCGTCAGCATTGTGTACACAATAATGTGTCAAATAAAGAAAGAAAACAGTTTCTACCCTTTGAATCTTAAATGAATTCGGCAAAGCGCCAACCCCCACGTTTTATTCGTTTTTGGCGCCAGGCAGCCAGCTCGAAGAAGAAATTAGTTTTATTAGTGCTTAAAAAACACTCAACATCGTAGGCTCTGTCTCGTCACAGCTCTCCTAGATTTTCGCGCCGAAAAACATCTAGCCCTTTCCTAGCCCTGTTTAAGGCAACTAATTAGTGTTTTTCTCATTTTGTTACGTATTTAAGGTGCAGTGGCAACGTCCACTCGATTAACAGCGAAAGTTCTCGTTCTCGTCTTCACGCCAAAAGGTCACACCCTTTTAGACAATTTCTCCATTTGTATGCACAAATATTAGAGAATATTTAGTGTACCTCTTTTATCTTTGTCCACGTTGGACAAAGACCTCCTTTGGGTAGTTTAACCCAATTCCTCAAAGCTAGAAACGACGTAGCGTCTCTTTTCCCTTGTAGTTGAAGAAAATCAGTAAAATGGCGCCTGCAAACTGGCAGTAAGGCAAGCCATTCCAATCTCAGCAAAGCAAATACATGAATCCAATGTGTGAAGTCTAATAGGCTACCCCTGAGTCCGATAACAGGAGAGAAAATAGAATATCAAGATATTTTGTAGAGTGAAAGGAAATTTGGAATTTTAAAGACAAAAGTTTCATTTTAAATTAAGAAATCAAGACTTTTTATTAGATTAATTATTAAAATTAAGAAACCTTTTGTATGTTTATTTTCTATGTGAATGAATGAATGAATGCGTGAAATTAGTGTATAAATTGTATATATTTTTTACATCAATTGCCAATGCATAATTGCATTATTAAAGTATGTTAACATACCTACCTGGTTTCAATTCATATCTATGTGTAAAACCCCCAACTCCCTATCTTAATACAGTCCACTACTTCACTTGTGGTTAATTATACAGTTAATTAGCCACCTACACCATTATGGCTTAAAGCAATTAATAAAATTAATTTGTTTGTATTCGACCAATCCTCTTTGGCTATTTATTATGTCCCAAATAATGCGGACTGGGTTACTGAATGATTGTATTAGGTTATTAATTGCCCTGAGTTTTGCCCTATGTATCTCGAATTTATAGTTTTTTTCTGTATTTCCTGTATATGCACGTAAAAAGCAGGGTTTTGATGTTGTGTACTCCAATTCATGCAGAAAACATAATTGGTCACGCATTATTTTTAGTTCAGAACTGAACCAATTAATTTTATGTGGTTTGTCTGTTTTGTTTATATATGTTTTTTCAGGAAAAGATTCCCGGAAGGCAGATTCTAACTTATTCATGAAACTTAAAAACTTTTGTTCTACACTCATACCACATTCATTAATAAAACTCCAGCTTTCTTCCTTTAATCTGTTATGGAATAGAAACTTACCCCTCTGAGTAATTGGCCTAAAAGTTGATTTACCCAGAGTATTTGTTTCCTACGAAAGCGTAGAGCTGCCATGCTAACACTGAAAAATATTTTCAGGAAAATTTACGCTTTTTCTGTCAATTTTCACTTTTTCTGTCAATTGACACTTTTTCTGTCAATTTATACTTTTTCTGTAAATTTATACTTTTTCTGCCAATTTACACTTTTTCTGTCAATTTACACTTTTTTGCCAATTTACACTTTTCTGTCAATTGACACTTTCTCTGTCAATTTACACTTTTTCTGTCAATTTACACTTTTTCTGTCAAT
>MU192676.1:0-22545 GCA_016904865.1 Pissodes strobi | reverse complement strand
GAAGGATATGGGATTTTTGTTACAGCATATGGTCTTTTTTTTTTTTTTACGGCAGTGGCACACACACTAAAGGTAGATCCTATGGCGCTCGACGAGCGGTGTGTGTGCGAAGATGTTGATTGACACGGTTCTTGAATATTTGTAGGTTGTAATTAGTGGGAAACAGATGTCCTGGAAGTGAGTTCCACAGTGATGCAGTGCGCCAGACAAAGGAGTTCTGGTAAAGCGATGTTCTAGGTGTTTCTAGTTGTACGACGAACTGGTGCGCTCCCGCCGTCCGTCGGGACTGCCTGACAGGAGTTGCCAGGGGCGGGATTATGTGGGCCAAATCCTGGGAACATCTGCCGTGAAAGTATCTGTAAAACAGAGACATCTCGGCCACATGTCTGCGATGTTCCAGACTATCCAGATTCCGGGTCAACTCCGGATCGCCGACGAGACGCACAGCCCTCTTCTGAATGGAATCCAGCAGCTTTAGGGTATGCTTTGGTGCGGCACCCCAGATATGTGAGCAATATTCTAAGCACGGTCTTATTTGCGCTTTGTACAGCAAGAGCAACTGCTGCGGTGTATAGAGTTTTTTGTTGCGAAATAGCGCACCAAGCTTCTGGGAGGCTGATTTTGCGATGTTAGCAACATGGTCATGCCATGACATATTGCTGTTGACCGAGACACCCAGCAGCCCGATTGACGAGGATGAAGGAATGGTCGATCCTGCCATAATGATGTCAGGGCCCGCTGTATTGGCCCTCTTAGTAAACGTTGCTGCTTGGGTCTTTGCTGCATTGAACTGGACCAAATTTCGGTCGCCCCAAGTTTGAACTTTCTCCACACTGTAAAAAATTATGGTGAAAACACTGATATTTTAGTGTAATTTTTACACTATATATAATCGTAAAAAATATTTTTCGGTTTTAATGCCGTATGATTTCAAAAAATTGTAATATAACAATAAAAATACCATAACTTTTCAGGTAACCCTGAAAATTTACCAGATAAAGCATGTATTTGCTGAAAGCAATTATGGGAAACTACACGTAGTTGGATATATACGAACATAATTTCCATAAAAATACAGAGTAGTTCTTAATATTTCGGTTTTAATAATGTAATTAATTATCATCTGAAAATCTCACTAATGATTCTGTAACTTTACAACGTATTTTTACAGTTTTTATAGTGTTAATTTAAAATTAATTTACTTTTACTGCTCAATTTTAACGTTTCCCAAGCTGGCATGTAAATATGCCGTATAATTGCAAAATTCCGATACCAATGCTGTAAACACTCCAGTCATGCGCGTCAAATGCGATAAGAATGCCATCCGCCACCGCGCGGTCATTGCCGGTAACAGTAACTAGTGACGGCAACATCGATCGGAATTATCGATACATCGTAATTTCGATACACCGAATTTTAAAACATCCATGCGTTAAGGACCCCTTAATGTTTCAGAATGTACCTGACAGATTTGTCAAATGATTAATATGTCACATTCTAATGTGACAAGGATCAACGAAGCCTCAAGTAACGACTATAAATTCGGCCCTAAATAATAGAGGGCGCCCTAATAAATATTGTTTCTTGTTTTAACTTTATTTCCTACAGGCTAGAGTGCTAACAATTAATTCCACCTAATATTAATTGAAATTTCTTATTTTTATCATCCTTGCTGTTAAGAAAAAATAACCCAATTCGTTACTATCGATGGTTCGGTTTCCATTCGATGCATCGGCGGCTTTAAAAATCGATGTGGTCATCGCTGTTTGCTGTTTTTTCATGAGAGAATAAACAGATTTTTTTTCCATATGTTGTCTTAAATTTTATGTGAGACAATGCGACGCACTATAGAGTATAGACTTAATTATTGTCTTTTATTGTCAATACTATATGAGTATATGCTTAAATAAACAATTTAAATTTGAATTAGAACAAACAGAATATTTTTCCTTTTGTTGTATCGATATTTTAAAAACATCGATGCATCGTTGCCATCCCTAACACACCTAACAGTAACCTAACTTTGTTTTCGAATCTTCATTTGGTTTCCCCCCAAAACATTGTAGTTTTTCGTGTTTTTGTCGAGTAAATTAGTGGTTTTTGTGGTTTATAAAGTGAGTACATAATATTATAGCATGTATAGGTGTAACTTATGTAGTTTTATATCCATCACGATAAGAAAATATGATCTTCATTATTATCTGCATCGTAACTGGCCAGGAGCGGAATTTGTTTGTCCCCGTGTAAGTTGTGGCATTGTTTTAAGGACCTATTCAAGTTATAGGCAACATTTATTTAGAGATCATGCTGATTTTTCACCAAAGATTTTACAAAATGCTTTCAAAGTTGTATGCAATGTTAGTGGATGTAGTTTTACCGGCTGTAATCGAAGTCTATTGTTTCGCCATTTTTATACCCATTTCAAAAAAACAAAATTAACCGTTAGACTAAAATATCCACTCTCTGCGGAATGTCAAACTGTTAGTTATTTCAAAAACATTAATACATTTAGGTCGCATGTTTTTAGACGGCACAAAGAATTAAAAGAGTTTGCAAATAATATTGAACTCGTAACAGGCTTAAACGAGGGTTTAAATCAAAATCAAAACGAGTTATCCAAAGAATTACCTGTTCAATGCTCTGAATCTATAAATGAAGAGAACATAATATATCAGAGTAATCTTGACGGTAAGCATTCAAAGCAAGAAATAGAAAAATTAGGTTTGAAAGTATTATCTAATATGTATATTACTTTGCAGGCCAAATATTTTTTATGTAACAAAACACTTCAAACTATGATTGATGGATTTTCCGATGTACAACAGTTGAATATAAGTTACATGAAAGAAAATTTCAAAGATTGTGTAAATACGCAAAATAATGTTGCGGACATTTGGAATAAAAATTTATATAATTTTGCACATAACAAACAAACAGGCTTATTGCGATCAGATTATCTAAGAAAGCGTTATTATAAAGAAAATTTTAAATTTGTCGAACCAATTAAAATAACCCTATCATCAAACCAACCAAATGAAAATATGAAAGATAAATTTTACTACTATGTTCCTATTTTAGAAACAATCAAAATACTTTTACAAGATGAAAATGTAGTTCAGCAAATTTTGAGGGAAGAAAAATCTAAAAACCCCATCAATTCTTATCAAGATATTTCTGATGGTGAAATAGACAATCAAAATTTATTTTTTAAAGAAAATAATAATTGCTTAGTTAAAATAATATTATACCAAGATGCCTTTGAAATATGCAATCCCTTGGGATCTGCTCGGACAAAATATAAAATAGTAGGAATTTATATGACACTTGCAAATATTTCTCCATGGCAAAGAACGCAAACAGAGCAAATACATTTGGTAGCCTTGTGTTTTGAAAAAGATCTTAAACAGTTTGATTTTTCCAAAGTTCTAGAAAAATTAATTTCTGATGTAAAACATTTAGAAGACGAGGGAGTTGAAATTAAAAAAAACTTTAAGATAAAGGGTTCAGTCTCTGTTATTCTTGGAGATAATTTAGGAAGCCACCAGATTGGTGGTTTCACAGAAAGCTTTCGAACAGATAATTTTTTTTGTCGTTGGTGTTACATTGAGAAATTCGACAAAGATACCTGCTTACAAGTTGTTAAGTATAGAACCATTAAATCTTACAATTTTGACGTGAATTGCGCGCTTACTCTTGGAGACACTTATAAAGGATTGAAATTGAATTCCCCAATGAACAATTTAAAATATTTTCATGTAACAAATGGATTACCACCTTGTTTTGCCCATGACATTTTAGAAGGGATTGCTGCCTATGACTTAATGTTAGCTTTATCATATTTTGTTAATAAAAAGATCCTAACTTTTGAATTTTTAAACGACAAGTATTCTGAACTTAAAATACAATATAATCATGTTTGTTTACCTTCCATTAAAAAAGGTGACAAACTTTTAGGTAGTGCATCACAAATTTTGTTTATTATAAATACATTACCTTTTGTCTTTTTTGATAAGTTACTTCTTTGTGAAAATGATAATGTGTGGACAATGATTTTAACATTACGCAAAATAGTTAATATTTTAATGGCCCTTAAAATTTCTACTAATCAAATTTCTCTATTGAATAGTCTTATTGAAGAGTACATTCAGTTAAGGATACAAAATTTTGAAAATAATCCACTTAAACCTAAACATCACTTTTTGATGCACTATCCAAATCTTATAAAAAAATATGGACCTTTAAGGCATCTTTGGACCTTACGGTTTGAAGCAAAACATAGATATTTTAAGAACGTAATAAGACATTCACCCAATTTTAAAAATGTACTGCAATCTTTGGCTATGACACATCAGTTTTTACAAGCGTTCAATTTAACAAATAATAAGCAATTATACTCCAATAAAGTTTCTTGTCATGACATGGAAATATTTTTAATAAATAATTATCCAGTCCATTGGAAATTATTAATAGACAAATATATACCTAACATAGGATTCATAAGTGAACATTTGTCCTTTAGGGGCATACAATATAAATCGGGCATGTTTTTGTGTGTTGAAAAAGACAAATACTCTTTTTATATTTTATTAGAAATTAAATATATAACAATTGAAAAAAATCAGGAAAATATTCATTTTATTGGGAAAAAACTAAAAGTATATTATGATGTTGTTTCTGGACTCCTTAATAAAATATCAGATTCAGAAATAGACCAAAAAGATATCTTTGTTTCATATGAAAAATTAATTTGTAAAGAACCTTTATTCAAAAATAATGTGTATAATTCCAGAATGTTTTACTTTAAATCTGCGCCATTTGAAATTTTCTAAATGTGATTGTGCCTAATAATTACAAAATAATTGATATTGAGGGTATAGCCTTGCCATATCGAAAATAACAGCAAATACCTTTTCTAATTGCGTACAAAAAAAATTTAAGGACATAAGTATTTCTGAGCTAATTTTATGAAAAAAAAGTTTATGCAGGGTGTCTAATTCAAGTGGTGCCACTATTGCTCTCTACGAGGCCGGTAAATTAGGGAACATTTGCCTTTTTTGATACTTATTCAAGATTCTTTTGCAGTTTTTCAAATATTGACCAGGATTTTTAAATTTTAAGAGCTTCTGATGTCCTAAAATCAATGACTTATCGCACTTATTCCAAAAATTCATATTACTGGCATTTTAGAGGGAGACAGGATTAATTTTTGGTAGGGACTTGCTATAGGAAATTAATAAAAAATCATTCTTTGAATAAGTGCAAGACGTCATTAGTTTTAGGACATCAAAAGCTCTTAAAAAATAGATAATTTATTTTCCTCAAGAAAAGACAATTTACAATTGTATCAGGAATAGTCAAAAATTGATCAAATTTAACACTAAAACTAACCTAACCTATAAAGCTAAACTGATCGCACTTATTCCAAAAATTCATATTACTGGCATTTTAGAGGGAGACGGAATTAATTTTTGGTAGGAACTTGCTATATGAAATTAATAAAAAATCATTCTTTGAATAAATGCAAGACGTCATTACTTTTAGGACATCAAAAGCTCTTAAAAAATCTGAAATAAAAAATCCAGGTACGTATTTAAAAAAAAATCAAGTTAATGATGGTGGCCTGAACGCGAAACGTTGGTGGTGAAATTTGTAGGTACCTACTATATTGTAGAGCGAAAAAAATTATAAAATTTCAAATAGTGCCTCAAAAATCAATAGCTTTTGAAATATTCGACGAAATATTTTCAATCGATTTTCACAAATTTATCTATCTCTCATCTAGTATCTCAGAAACTAACATTAATTTGGCAACACTGCAAAAGAATCCTGAAGGGACATCAAAAGAGGCAACTTTTCTCTAATTTGACTGATCTCGCAGCGACCACACTCGATATACGAGAGATGTTAAACATTCTTTGAAGCAACATATTAAAAAAAAATAATGCAATAAGGAAAATTCTGTCTTTTCTAAAAATTAACTTTTACCGCCTTTCCATGGCAATTTTTTTAAACCAAAAATTAAACATTATTTATATCAGAGATTGATGAATTTAGAACGTCGCCTTTTTTAAGGCTATTAAAAATTACACCAAAATATAAAAATGACTATATTTACCGAGATATTTAGTGAGTAAAGGTCGGACAGAAAAATGCCATCGGAAGAAATGGAATAATAATAATAATAATAGACGCATATAGTTCTTATGATTCTTTGAATGCACGACATTAATGACACCATGCGTGTTCTTATGAAATTTACTGGTGGTCGCATTATGACGTGCATTCAAGGAGTCATTTTAAGGACTATATCTATTTGAATAAAGTAGACAACAATTTCCGTTTACCAGGCCAACATACCTATAATATAGTTAAGTGATATTATGTACATGCTTAGAAATTTCCAGAAATGAAAGTACCATATATACTCTGGACTGCAAACAGGGCCCAAAAAACCATAACTTTAATTGACATTAATGACGAAGCTGCTCGTAATTATGATGATCTTCTATTAAAAGGTAAAAAAATAAATTATAATTTTTAATCACATTTTAAGTTGTTACCTAATTAGCAAAATCAATTAGGTTTATTGGATTCATTGTTTTATACAGGAATTTCGAAAAATGCACTGGGTGATTCCTCGTCATGAAATATAAAAAAAGTTCCCATAAACATAGGTCTGGAAATGCACAGTTTTGAAGATACAGGGTGTTAAAAAGGTTTTTTAATAACAATCTCAAATATCCTCTACACGATTTTGTTGAAATTGGGCAGTGATATTATTTTTAGTGATGATTCTAATTTAGCCGAAACTAGATTAAAATTACTAAGTCCAGTGGCACCCCGAGAGACACCTTATTAATATAGTTATCCCTTCAAAAAGTGGAAAAGCAAAATTAATAAAAAATATTCCAATTAAAATTATTGAAATATCTATTAATAATTATAATAAATAAAATTATGAAAAAATAAAATAAGGAATATTATTGACAAAAAAGTATGCCACTGACTCTTTTGTAATTTTTATATTTTCTTCGGAATAGGCAACTAAAAAGATAACTTTTTTGTTTCTTGAATTGTTGTCCTATCTTGATCTCTCTTCGAGAAAAAAAAATAAAACCACTTTATTGCATGTCCCTGGCCTGGACTGAACAAATTTAAAAAAAAAACGAAAAACATTTTATTTATGATTTGCATGAATTTTGTTGACAATTTTTATGACTGGTATAATCTATTGATATGCAAAAACAAAACAATATATAGGTCCACCCGAGTTTTTGCTATATAGATTTGCAGTTTTTATTTTTTTTCTCGAAAACTAACCTCTTATCACAAATAACACTGCCTAATTTCAACAAAATCCGGTATGAGATATTTTCCATATTAATGAATAACCGATTTCTTTTTAATGTTTAACGCCATGTATCTTGAAAACCAAGCATTCCTGGACCTAAGCTTATAGGATAGCACCCTGTATGCCAGGCGTTTCTAAATGTCATATCAATATTAAAGGGGGGGATAATTCCTTGGCACATTCTATGACTAAAAGGTCGTGTAAACATGTGTCCTAATTTGCTTCTTTACAGGTGTTTGTTTTTTTTTTAAATCGGTTTTCAATTAATAATGTAAACACCTTTTTGCCAATGTTATTAAAATTTGTAGGTTTATAGTAATAAGAAGCTAGTTTAGATCTGGTTAGGTTGAAATTATTAGGTCTAGTGGTCTAGGCAATCTATAATTGATATTTTTGAGAAAAAAATGCAAATTTACTCAAAACGAAACTAGATGCTAAAAACTAAGCCAAACTGTATATTTATTTGCTTAATTAAAAAAGATAAAAAATCAATGCCGTGGATTTTTATACCTATTAAAAATTACCCGCCAAAACGCCCCGGGGCCTAATTTCAATCTGAACATATCGATAAATTAAAATTTTATTAAAATTGGCAAAGTGTTCAGGACAATAAAAAACCCGGATAAAGAAAAAATTAAGCAATTTAGGACACATGTTTACCTTTACATAATATAAACTTTTAGTCAGTTATAAAATATGCCTAGGAAATACTTCCTTTAATATTGACATGACATTTAGGAATATACGGTAGGTATACCTAATATTTTAATTTTATGGTATTTTCAGGGTCTAAAAAATTAAATATTATTGGAACATCTATTGTTCTGGAAAGTAATGGAACTCCTGTAGATGCAGAAGTATTGCCTTATTTAAAAGATGAGGTATTTATGCTTCTAGAAGATAACGAAAAATGGACACCAGCCAAAAAAGTTTTATTTGACAATGGATCCAATCTAAACCTTGATGTAGAATATCATACCTCACCAGTTGACAGTGCCGTAGTTGAAACACCAGCACTTCAAACACCTTCCATGTCAGATACATCACCATCAGTTCACAATGCAGTAGTTACAACACCAGCAGTTCAAACATCACCCATGTCAGATATAGTCATTACGATCCCCGCTTCCGAAGAAAAAGTTAATGAAATAATAATTTCGGAAACAATAGATTGCAATGCCGAAAACTATTGGAAAAATTTTCATATTCCATGGCATAAGTTGAGTGCAGCCCAAATTCACAGTTTTGAAGCTAGCGAAAAAGATTCCACATCTATAACTCGCTTGGTACAAGTCATAGTGGAAGAAATGCGATGTTTCAAAAAAATGATACCCATAAAGGCTTTTAAAATGGTAGCAAAAAAAGTTACTGAAACATATCCTATAGTGTTTTTAGACGTTGACAGGGATGGAGTAATTTTGGGTGACGGGAGCTACAAGCTAGTACAAAAATTAATAGACAGAAACAACTACTTAAATAGGTCTTTATATAAGAGGAAGTCATTAGAAAATCAAACTAACTCTCCAAAAAATAAAAAGATTTTTTTTAGTGCTAGGGCTGGCTGCTCTAACTGGGATCCCGAAATTACAGCTGAGCCTGTATCTGTCGAAGAGAAAAAAGTCCAAGAGAGTAGTGATGACTTCTATACATTACTTGAAAAAAGTTACCCAGAAACAAGAATGTATTTAAACAAGGCCATTCCTCCTCCAATAGAGGAAATTAAAGTTGAATGGCCTCTTTTAATGTTAAAAAAATCAATTTTTTGGCATTTTAATAAACTAACAAATTCAAATATAGATTTATTGGATGGAATTAGTCAAGATTCTGCCGCAATACAATCGATGTGGTTAAAGAAACGTCAAAGAGACGCAGACGAAGTTGAGTCTGAAAATGTGATAGATGATGGGATTATAAGATCACTTACGCAAATAGCGGAATATTTTGGAGAGAAAATAGGAAACTTCGTTTATGTTTACAAGGTATGTTCGCTTTTACCCCACAGTAAAATAAAGTACCTATCATATTACGGGGACATAGAAACTTAAGGTGTTTTTTGGTCAATCTTGGGTAAAGTCAAAGTTAATATATATATTATAATATAATTTATTTATATTTTAGGAGCTAAGAGACATTGCCTTGGATGATTTGCCACTGACTCCATCTATTATTATAACCCGTAAGAATTTTACTTAATAATTAGTTAAATTGACCATTTTTTTATTCAACTAATATGTAATTTTCTTTTTTGCAAATTAAAAGAAAGAATCTTCGTTTGCACAATGAATGCCAAAATGACTAGTTGGAATTCTTCGAATACTAAAGAATTTTGCTATTTACTTGTTTTAAAATGACCCTGTAATGTATTCTAAGTAATTTTTTTTCCTTTTTTAATTTTAGAAAACGAAGCTGATGGCAACAAATTTTATGTATTTCTAGAACGGAGCAACATAGACACTAAAGGATACGAATTGGCAATTGATGCTTTGAAAGTAGCATTTGCTTTATATTTTATGTTAAATTTGAAATATCCATTAAAATTACAAACATGCTTTGAACTTCTACAGAGGCAATATCTAAAAATACACCCTGACTCAGGTTCTAAAACAAAAGGAAAGGTGACATCAACAAAAAAAAGAGTTCTGAACTATATGATAAAATTTAATACTTTTTTTAATAAGTAAAGTGCGCCCAAGAATCAAGATAGTATGCGTAAATGAATCCGATACACCTAAAAAATTGACACATTTTAAAATATAATGAATTAAAAGCAATTTGGATTTTCTCTTTACCTCCTGAAAGCATGATCCTCTTACTATACACTGCCTGCAAAATAAAATGATACTATTTTAATGTAGCAATTATACAGGATGGTAAAGCAGTGAGTGCAAAAACATATTTTTTGTCTCATTTTATACTCTATATATATTGAAACTTTTTGTACCTCTTTTCAGAAGTATTAGGCCGCTCGGGACACATATGCGCTTACCTTGTATATCTTTAGAGAAATATATTTTTTTTATTTTTATAACATTGACTATACTGTTTTTCTTTGCACTCTTAATCCCCTTAGAATTGACATGTTAAAATATGATCATTTCATTTTGCATGCAGTGTATAGTCAAAGAATCGCGCTTACATTAGCCAAAAAGAAAATCGAAATCCTCTTTAAGTTGACGAAGCTCTAACATCTTAAAGTTTCTTAAATATTTATGTGATGTATCCGTTCAATTGAGGCGAACTTTAGAATGTTGTTCGAATCGTCTTTGATATTAATAGAGATAAGATAACTATTTTCCAATGGAAAATTTGTTCATTCTGTTTATTATTCTTAGCTGCTATTAAGTTACTTTTTAGGTTAAGTTATTTTTATGACAGCCAGAAAGGAAACATTTTTTTTTAAGTCCAATATTGGGGACGGATTTTTTTTTCTAACGAACTATTTTGTTTTTATTTTTATTGGATTTGTGCTATGGAAAACTTTTTACTATTGTGTTTATATTCCATTTTCAATGTAAGTTTCTGCACTATTTTAAAATTAATTCGATATTACTAGAAAAAAAAAAACGTTTTTATGTACCTAATATTTTTTAAAAATCAGAATGACTTGAAATTCTGAAAAATTATGCTTCAAAAATAATCTTTGAAATAAGGCTTTGAAGATAATTTGGTCATTTGGGTCTGTAGAGCCCCTTAAAACTTTTTGTTCTATTGAAAATTTTAAAATAAAAAATATGATGGATGGTGTACTGTGTACACTTCGGTTATATTTTGAATGGGGCCTACACGCTTTATATTTTAAGACATCAAAAAATGTTGTATACAAGAGTTTTAGGATTTTGTCTGAACCGCTAGAATTCGTTACCCTTGCGTATACAGGTGTGACATGTAGCAATGGTCAATATCGACTTTTTTATTTTAAATCGAACACCCTGTTTATTTTTGAATAATAGTTTTTTCTTCTTATTCCAAATATTGACGTTTGACTCAGCCGTTTTTGCGCTATTTAAGTTTAAAATTGCATTAAATTTACCAATGTCAATATTGAAGTCATGGCAACCTAGATCAAGGTAATGTAAATTTAGTACAACTTTAAATGTAAATAAGGCAATGGCCGAACCAAATGTCAGCATACATATACAGGGTATTTCATAACCTTGTTGACAAAATGAGGGAGGTGAATCCTCATTTAATTTTAAGACGAAAATGTCGCTTTGTTTTCAAAATGCAAGGTGTTAAGTTTTTTTTAAATCGTTTTTTATTATTATCTTAAATATCCTTTAACCAATTTTGTTGACATTTGACAGCGTTATTTGCAGTAACAAGGGGCTAATTTAGCCATAACTGGAATATAATTATTAAGTGCAGTGGCGTCCCGAGGGGCACCTTAACAAATATTATTGACCAAAAAATATACGCCACCGACTTTTTGTGATTTTAATATTTTTTTTTGGATTAAGCATCTAAAAATGCAACTTTTTTTGCCGCTTGAATTTTTTTTGTATCTTGCTTTGTTTTCGAGAAAAAAATAAAAAACCAATTTTTTGCGTGTCCCTAGACCATACAAAAAACATTAGGAAAAAACGAACAAACAATTTTTTCTTTTAACACTTGCAACATTTTTTTCACAATAATTTCTATGACTGAAATAAACTTAATTTGAAAAAAAAATCACCCCAGTTTTTGCTAGTTTGGTAGTTTTATTATTATTTTTTGTTTTCTAGGGACATGCATTAAAGTGGTTTTATTTTCTTCCTCGAAAACGAAGCAAGATACGAAAAAATTCAAGGGACTAAAGAGTTGTCTTTAGTTGCTTAATAAAAAAAATACAAGAATTACAAAAAAGTCAGTGGCGTATGTTTAAGGTGCCCCTCGGGATTTTATTTTAGTTATGGCTAAATTTGAACCTTGTTACTGCAAATAACGCTACCAAATTTCTAGAAAATTGGTTGAAGCATATTTAATATGATTATTAAAAACCTATTTTGAAAACGAAGCTATCATTAAAAAAAATTATTACTTCATTTTCGGCTTAAAATTAGGTGAGGATTCACCTCTTTCATTTTGTCAACGAGGTTAGAAAACACCCTGTATATTTGGAATCAGAAGAAAAATATCTATCATTCTAGACAAAAATATAAGGAGTGTTTCATTTAAAATAAAAAAGTTGATTTTGACCACTCCTACATCCCTATACTCAAGGGTAATGAATTCTGGCGGTTCAGACAAAATCCTAAAACTTTTGTATTTAACATTTTTTGATGTCTTAAAAAATAAAGCATGTATAGATTCCGTTCAAAATATAACCGAACACCTTGTACCCTGTATCGGGATACAGTGTCAGCATTGCTACATTTTTCTACCTATATGTAGATATATCCTACTGCTGAGCTTTACCGCAAATTCCGGCGGCATTGTAACTTTTATGTAAGATTTCTAAATAAATGTATTTGTTATTTATAATATTATTTTGTATGTTTGTACACCAGATTCAATGGTGGTTTATGTTTTTGTTTGTTACATGATGATTTTTAGCAAATGTTTTTAACAGGTTTTTTTTCATTTATTAAAAGACGATTTTAAATAAATGTTTTTAAATTCACAGGTAATATTTTATTCCGCTAAAAAATAGATTTACATTGAAAAATCTGAAATAAATATAAACCCATGTAATTTTACATTGCATAATAATGTAAGTGTATAATTGCAATACGAATACTGCTATGTTACATATGCAGCTTGTTATTTTACATGGTAATTTCACAATATAAATAATTTAAATTTCATTGCCAGATTAAAAATCCATTTCTAATAGGGTGACATTACATTATTTTTAATGTAAAAATTCACAACGCTTCGTGGTAATTTCACACTTTGAATAAATGTAAAATTTCATTGCCAGATTAAAAATACATTTCTAATAGCGTGACATTACTTTATTTTTAATGTAAAAATTCACAACGCTTCGTGGTAATTTCGCACTTTGAATAATTGTAAAATTTCATTGCCAGATTAAAAATACATTTCTAATAGGGTGACATTACTTTATTTTTAACATAAAAATTCACAACGCTTCGTGGTAATTTCACACTTTGAATAATTGTATAATTTCATTGCCAGATTAAAAATACATTTCGAATAGTGATCAAAATCTGGGGATATTACGAGTCCTAGGTGACATTACGTTATTTTTAATGTAAAAATCCACAACGTTTCGTAGAAAGAAAACAGAAGTTTTAGTAGAATATCACATAACATTACTTAATTTTCCAAACATGGTAATGTTAAAAATTACACAATAATTATGGTAATTTTATTACACTACCAATCGACGTATTTTATTTACACTATAAGTTGTGGTAATATATTGCCTATGATTGGTAGTGTAATTTTTTTTTACAGTGCAGGTCTTGATTAATTGCTGTAATCTGCTCCTGTCGGCGGTGATGAGTCTCAGTCGCTGGTAAGGGTTTTTCTGATCTAAAGTGGGAGACAAGGGTACTGTCATCTGCAAAACTGTAAACAGGATTATTCGTTTCGATCAGCAGGTCATTAATATAGATGAGGAACAGAGTTGATGAAAGTATTGCGCCCTGAGGCACGCCCGCGTTGATGGTGAATGTGTCCGAGATGTGTCCATCGACTGCAACATGTAGGGATCGGTTCTTAAGGAAACTGGCCAGCCAGCTGCAGAGAGAGGCGGGCAGTCCCAAGGACGGCAGTTTGTTGAGCAGTCCGTCATGCCAAACTCTGTCGAATGCCTTTGAAATATCCAACGCAATCGCTCGAGACTCTCCGTAGTTTTCAATTGCCCTACTCCATATATGAGTGACATAGGCCAATATATCTCCTGTCGATCTCTCTTTGCGAAAGCCGTATTGATTATCGCTGATTATTCTGTTGCTCTCGAGGTACTTGAGTAGTTGCTGATTGACTACACCTTCCATGACTTTGGAGATTATTGGAAGCAAGGCAATCGGGCGATAGTTTAAGGGCGTGGTTTTCTTGCCTTTTTTTGGAACAGGTTGCACTCGAGCGACTTTCCAAGAAGATGGGTAAATCCCTTTTCTGTAAGAAAGAGAAAAAAGCCTGGATCTGTGGACACATTTATTTGATTTTGACTTTAGTTTCGCTGGATGTTAAGTCATTGTTTACAAACATACCCAGAAGCTTGGTTTCACAAATAATTGACTCTACTTGGACTTCTGTTTCACAATACACTGTCATTGATAAAGAATCATTTAAACAACTCGTCATCTTCATTTTTAATGCTAGCTTTTTTATATACAAAGGAATTTTTTTTAAGCAATGCTTTGGTACACCAATGGCAGACCCACTTAGTCCAATATTGGCGAATTTAATCATGAACCATGTGGCTGAAACCGTAACCACCCTTCTAGATCTCCCCCTCCCATTCCTTTCTATATACGTTGATGACACCCTTACAACCATCCCCTCCAACAGAATGGACTATGTTTTAGATACTTTTAATAGCATAGATCCTAAGCTACAATTCACTTTAGAAGTTGAAAAAGACTATTGTATTCCCTTTTTAGATATCATGGTAATAAATACCAATGGGGCAATTATCTGCGACTTGTATAAAAAACCTAGCAGTTCAAACAGAATTCTTAATTATAAATCTTGTCATCCTATACATCAAAAAATTAATATAGTAAAACAATACAAACATAAAGTATTTAAACTCTCAGATCAACAATTTTGGAAAAAGAATCTTACTCAATTACGCGAAACATTACTTTTGAACAGTTACCCAAGCTCCCTTATAAATAATATTTTTAATTCCAATCAAACTCAAAATCAAATAAATGTGTCCACAGTTACAACAAACAAAAAGTTTTTTAAAATCCCCTACATTAAGGAACTATCAGAATGCCTTTCAAAAAAGCTCTCTTCTGCAAATTCCCAAATTGCTTTCTATAATATAAAAACAGTCAGAGGCCTTTTTTCAAGTATCAAAGATCCAGTGCCCTTACTACAACAACGGGACGTAATATACAAAGTGCCATGCAGTAATTGCCAATTTACATATATAGGGCAAACAACTCAACACCTTCAAAAAAGATTATCTCAATACAAACGAGACTGCAATATTATATATGCTGATAACCCTAAAGGTGGACTAGCTGTTCACCATTTTTCAGAAGGGCACAATTTTGATTTTCCACATACCACGATATTGGGGAAGGAGGCTAATTTAAAGAAAAGATTGTTTTTGGAAATGGCATACACCCAAAAACACCCATACACAGTTAATTTAAATACTGATACCCAAAATTTAAATATTGTCTATAACAACCTCATAAAAACGTTTTAATTGTCCTAATTTGCGAACGGTCCATCTCCTGCTACTAATATTATCGATCTTTTCCTTCACTAACCTGCTGTATTTATTAAATTTAATAAGCCTTGAACGTGACCTGAGCAACTGCTGTCGGTGTTTGTTATTGTTTTTTTTTGTGTACGTGTTGTGATCCCTATGGGTTCAACAAGGCATTTCATTTATGCCCAACTCTAGGTTGCTGGGTGAGTTTGTTTAACGGACTTTCTTTTTCTTTCTAATTTCAATTTTTTCATGTTTTACCCATCAATTAAATAACCCAAACGTGTTCTATAGGTATACCTCATAATTCTGTACAACCTAGTTAGTTTTTAATTTCACAAATAATCAATACTTAATGTCAGGCCCGATCACGATAACTGAACAATTTTTTCTCTCTTATTACAGCCCTGACGATGGCACAAACTAGTGCCGAAACGTTGGCCATTTAGTAACAATAATTTAATAAAACGGTCCAAAAAGCTGAAAAAACCTCCTTTTCTAATCTGATATTATGTTACATAGGCTACGTATTATGTCAATGTAATGTTATTCTCAACAGTTTAGCGTCTTCATTTTTAATTACATTTAAATTTACTAAATATTGTTTACTTTATTCCGAAATACGTAAATACCTATAAATAGGGATGTACCGAGTATGGCGCATTTGTTACCTTGCACAGGGTTATCCAACGAGTACTAGACAAGGCGATTTTTTGACTTTCTCTGTATTTTTATAAAAAAAAAACTAAAATAACCATCTTATGTAATTTTCTCCCGCGAATTCGGATATGTTCAGCAAAAAAAAAATTAACATCAAATAAAAGTACTAGGGGTTACTTCGATATTTTCTTAAATGGAACACCCTGTATATTACTACATTTTTGGACTCTCTAGATTTTAGAGCCGGTCAAAGTGTCAAAATGTCCGACTTTCAACTGTCAATATTTGGTAAACAGCTAAAGATAGGTATAGGATATTATATACAAAATGTGTTTAGATTTTTCTAGAGAGTCCAAAAATGTAGTAACATAGAGGGTGTTCCGTTTAAAAAAATATCAAAGTGACCCCTAGCACTTTTATTTGATGTTCAATTGTTTTTTGCTGAACATATCCGAATTCGCGGGAGAAAATTGCATAAGATGGCTATTTCGTTTTTTTTTTATAAAAGTACAGAGAAAGTCAAAAATCGCATGTTCTAGTTAGATAACCCTGTACCATTGCGTTCACCCGTGATGCATCCGTCATCTAGATTCTTAACGGGTACTCGACCGGGCAATATGTTGCTTTGGGATTGTGTGTACCTATACTTGGACTAAAAACCTTTATAACCCTTAAATATATAATGAGTTAATAGTGCTTATAGTATATTAATAACCAAGGTTTGGGCATACATTATTTATTACAGCCCGAGCGTTGATTTTAAGTCACCCTCTATTCACTTCAGGTAAGGTAGACAATGCAGTTTAGCCTACATGAAATCCTAGTGAGTGCAACATTATCTTGATAATGCTGAAACGGAGGTCAACCCTATATTCGTATTCTTATTACAGGTTTATTCAATATGTACAGGGTTATTCATTATATTTTGACACCCACCTGCAGCCGTAATTAAAAGTAATACAAAAAAAACTTAAATTCAAAAGTTGTATGGTTTTTAATATATTATCTATTAGAAATGTCAAAAGAAAAAAATTGCCTGTCAAATGTCAAAAAACCGCATATCCTTATTTTTTTTTAATGGAACACCCTGTATATTATTACATATTTGGATTGTGCGAAAAAGTGACATATTTCATGAATAATGTCATATATCTATCTATAACGGTTTTTGAAATATTGACAGTTGAAAATCGACCATTTATCAAGTTTGACAGCTTGCAAAATCTAAACGGCTAAAGGTGGAACAAAACGGTATGCACTTTCCTATATTGGTTTTTCATAAGCTATCGTATGACATTAACTTTTTATTTAACCAGAGGTTAAATTTATCAGGGATTTTTCAACCTCTGGTTGAATCTAAAGTTAGTGTCATACGATAGCTTATGAAAAACCAATATAGGAAAGTGCAAACCGTTTTGTTCTATCTTGAGCCGTTTAGATTTTACAAGCTGTCAAACTTGGTAAATGGTCGATTTTCAACTGTCAATATTTCAAAAAGCGTTAGAAATAGGTATAGGACATTATTCATGAAATATATCTAGCCTTTTTCGCACAATCCAAATATGCAATAACATACAGGGTGTCCCATTTAAAAAAAATTAAGGTTATGCGGTTTTTTGACATTTGACAGGCAATTTATTTCTTTTGACATTTCTAAAAGATAATATATAAAATACCACCCATCTTTTGAATTTAAGTTTTTTTTGTATTACCTATAATTACTGCAGGTGGGTGTCAAAATATAATGAATAACCCTGTCAGAGAACCGGATGTTCTCTGACCCTGTACATGATAGTAGTAGTCTAAGATTCGGATTAGAAATATATACCCTCATCTGTTATTTAACGATGACAAAGATTATATGTTAGATAATATATAGATTGATAAATCGCAATTGGGTTGCCTAGCTAAATCTCGTGCCGATGCCGTTATACAGTTCGCTTCTCACTATTGGGATCTCGTAAACGGTAAAAGATACAGCAAAGTTTAAATTGCGGCGAAGTTGCGCAATTTAGTGACCCGTATTTTGACAGAGATATCTCGAGTACTTCCGGAGATATCCGCGAAAAACCGAAATTTTAGATTTTTGTATTTTATTTTCTTCTGACGTTATTTTTGGAAAAAATATTAACACTTTCCTGAGGTACTTTTTAACGGTCCGCCCTAAAATTTTGTCAGTTTTCTAAATCAACATTTCGATTTCTCAGAACCATCATTAAGCCAATTTTTTTAAATACGTACCTGTAGTTTTTATCAATTTTTTTGCATATTTATATTATGAGATAATCAAAGCTTGTGGAGCTAGATGAGTTCGACCAAGAATTGGAATACACCACCTACCGAATTCGACCCGGTCTCCTCTACTTGATGCACACGGGGCGGGACCAAAACGCAAAATCCTGCAGCGAGCTGTTAGGCGAGCGGGCAATTGCCGCGGCTCCGACGTGTTGTTCATTTGGGCGCCACCAACTTCGAAACGGAACGAACTGAAAGTCCCCGCGATGTTCTCGGAACTTGCTACAAAACCCCCGTCCTTGAAACTCCGCCGGTAAGACAAAAAAATTAACTTAGCTGGAAAAAAAATTTGATATGCTCAACTACTGTCGAGCCAAATGAAACACCGCAAATAAAAACAAATCGTACACTTTATTTCATAAGCATACAAAAAAAAACAAGTGATTGAATCCACCAAGTAAAGACTAACCAATTAATCAAGCGTAGCTATGAATCCCAAAGCGGGAGGAATAATTAAACTTTACAGGCCCCAACGGTATGCACACGCGTCAGCTTAAGTAGTATCGCGCTCTAAACTAAACACACAGGAAAAATTTAATCGCTTCACTGACACAGGATAATGAAAAGTTAAATCCTAAAACTAAGAACTTATCTGTAAGAGTTCTGTCACAAGGATAAACCGGATGCTCCGGACGGACTAGACCCGAACTACCGTAGGCTGGTGAAAACACCAACGAGGTCCACTTGAGCGTAGAGGCTCCCCATACCTCGTCAGAGCTTCTGCCCCCTGGATGCAGCCCTAGGAAAAAATATCCTAGTAACGAGCCACCACGATAGGGGACTCGATTGCTAACATAACATTGTGCCAAAACCACGCAAAAACCCGATACAATAGCAGCGTTATTAATGATTAATTAAAGAGATTAAAATTTTTCTTAAATTTAATTTGACTTTTCAAACGAAGCCCAAAAGAAAAACAAAAATCGACCTAATTATTTAATCGAAATTCATTCTCAGCTCTAAGGTCAATAAGGCGAAACTATGGTCAAATGAGCGCTAACATATGCACTCTCAAAAATAGCTGAAGTAAGAGGCCTCCCTTAATACAATTAAAAGATATGCATGAATTACTACCTAATTAAATCGACCCAATTCCCTGATTAGTGTCAAAATCAAAATCTAACGCATCTAACACGAATGACTAGATGTCGTTTGAAAAAAACAAGTTAAATTTAAGAAAAATTTTAATCTCTTTTAATTAATGATTAATAACGCTGCTATTGTATCGTGTTTTTGCGTGGTTTTGGCACAATGTTATGTTAGTAATCGAGACCCCTATCGTGGTGGCTCGTTACTAGGAAATGTTTTATACCTAGGCCTGCATCCAGGGGGCAGAAGCCCTGACCAGGTGTGGGGAGCCTCTACGCTCAAGTGGACCTCGTTGGTGTTTTCACCAGCCTACGGTAGTTCGGTTCTAGTCCGTCTGGAGCATCCGGTTTATCCTTGGGACAGAACCCTTACAGATAAGTTCTTAGTTTTAGGATTTAACTTTTCATTCTCCTGTGTCAGTGTCAGTCAATTTTTCCTGCGCTCCATTTTTGTGTGTTAGTTTAGAGCTCGATACTACTTCAGCTGACGCGTGTGCACACCGTTGGGGCCTGTAAAGTTTAATAATTCCTCCCGCTTTGGGATTCATAGCTACGCTTGATTAATTGGTTAGTCGTTGGCGGATTCAATCACTTGTTTTTTTTTTGTATGTTTATGAAATAAAGTGTACGATTTGTTTTTATTTGCGGTGTTTCATTTGGCTCAACAGTAGTTGAGCATATCGATTTTTTTTTCTCCAGCTAAGTTATTTTTTTTGTCTTACCGGCGGAGTTTCAAGGGCGGTGGTTTTGTAGCAAGTTCCGGGAACATCGCGAGGACTACCACTTCGGTCTGTTTCGAAGTTGGGGGCACCCAAACGAACTACACGTCGGAGCCGCGGCAACTGCCCGCTCGCCTAACAGCTTGCTGCAGGACTTTGCGTTTTGGTCCCGCCCCGTGTGAATTAAGCAGAGGAGACCGGGTCGAATTCGGTGGGTGGTTTATTATAATTCTTGGTGGAACTCATCATAGCTCCACAAGCTTTGAACATCTCATAAATTAATTTAATTTTTATATTTTATTCATTTTTAAAATAAAAAAAAAGGATTTCCCTTTCGAAAGAAAATTGCGACGCACTTTCTGTTATTTTTTTGAGAAAACGATAACTGGATGTTGAATGCTCGTGGAGCTATAGAGAGTTCCACCGAGGTCGAGTATAATTCACCTACCGAAAGTAAAGAGGGTCACTAATTCTTAAATCAGAACACCCGGCAGGTCAGGGTGCGAGGCCCTGCAGCAAGTTGTAAGGTAAATGCGCAATTTGCCCGCAGCTCAATAGAGCGGATAGAGGTCCGGTAGGGCGCCACCAAGTTCGAAACGGACCGAACGGGAGGTCCCCAAGTTAGTCGTGGAACTTGCTACAAAGCCCTCACCGTAGAAGGTAAAACCCTGCGGAAGAGAGCGCAACAAAAAATTAATTTATAAAAAAAACATCTTTCGGGATCCTGTTTGAGATGGAGCCAAATAAAACACACTAAGTAAAATCACTTCGAATTTAATAAAAAAACGGTCCTAAACAGATGACTGATCTGGCGAGATTAGAATGTCAGCCGACAACGGCCGTTAGGATCCCATTAACTACAAGACTTAACATTGAAAACAGCACAAAAAATTACCCGTGGTGGCCAAAAACTCGGAGTTGTTATAGCAAAAATTGAGTTTTCTTATTATTTTAGAAGTTATGAATGACACTCCGTAAGTGCTTTGATGTTTTGGTTAAGTGGAACAAAAGAAAAAAAAGAAATTAACGAGTTTGGTCAAGCGCGCGGAATCATGATCACGAAGGCCACAAGGATACTTAGGGCGCAAATACAAAAAATTAACGGGTACTAGCTAGCAAAAGTAACTGATTAATAACACAGACCAAATATTCTACCAAAGGAGAATGGCACTTATCTTAAATACACCACTGCCAAGTCGGAACTACAGCTCTAAGCTGCCCGGTGGTCTAACTGCTCACGCCAGGTAGGCGCATTGGTCCCTTCAACCGGACGGTCACTCTGCACCTGCTAAGAGAGCGCTTACTTTGAGCCCGTGGTCGAACAAATTCCTTTCGCCCTGTAGGTGGACCCTCTAAATCGAGGGCCGGAAATCTGCCACAAATGGCGTGCACGATTAAATGAAGCCGCCACCACAAATCCCCGACTATCGGGACATATCGTCGACAATTGCAACAAATATTTACTTCAACACGAAACTAAAATTGTTGTCGCACGATTAAAACTACCAGAAAATGGTCAAATCCTCTTAAGATCGCCCGAGAAAAACCCGGATTTAAAATACCCCTTTTCTGGTTAAGGCGGTCTTCAAGAAAGTGAATGTTCTGCGCACTCCACAAACATGGCCTCCCCTGTCCTCGACGAGGCGGTTCTCCCCTCCAAACGCGTCGATCGAATCGCGGCGAAAAAGAGTCGATATAGGATTATATCATAGAACGGTTCCTGACGTCGTTAAAAGATGTACCGGGGCGATCCTAGAAAGTAAAAACACCGAACTAAATTTGCAGGAATAATCGGGATGTCACAATTTCCAAAAATAACGTCACATAATATCGAAATTTGCGGTTTTTCTCGGATATCTCTGGAAGTACCTACTCGAGATATCTCAAATATCAAAATGTCAAAATTATGGGTACTAAATTGCGCAAATTTGCCCCAATTTAAAATGTGCTGTCTCTTACCGTTTACGAGATCCCAATATTGAGAAACGAATTTGTTTCAACCCGTATAATAGAAATTCTAATTAATTTTTTGGGACAACTTCCCCGATTTGTTATTCAAAAAACACGAGCTTTAGCTGAGAGAATGTGACT
>JAEQML010059953.1:0-27915 GCA_016904865.1 Pissodes strobi | reverse complement strand
CTAAATAGAGAAAAATCTCTGTAGGTTTTATAAAAAGGTTTAGGTTTTTGTTTAAAAAAGTTCACTAAATCGCAACTCACTAGACAGTGATCCGAAATATCATCCATTCTCAAAACCCTTGACTCACCAACTATCTCCGGCGAGGAAACAACTATTAAATCAATCAAAGTTTGCGAAGAGTTGCCCAGCCGCGTAGGTTCAGAAACGCATTGAGTAAGACCATATTTATTCAACAGGCCGCTAAAGTAAGTTAAACCTGGATTATTACTTGTGTTCAGAAAGTTAACGTTAAAATCACCGCCAAAAACAAGTATGTCGTAATTCGGCACCAGAGCTGCTTTCCAAAATTTCAAGTGATAGAGGTAAATTAGCCGTCGGCGGTCTATACAAAGTGCCAAAACAAATTCTCCTGCCACCACCCTAACACCAATCCAAAGCTGTTCCAGAGCCGCATGATTATCACCCACGTCTAGTACTGAAAACTGAAAATTATTTTTTTATGTAGAAACCCACGCCACCGCCTCTTGTATCTCTATCTCTCCTATCAAGACTAAATCCATCAATAGCCAAACTATTGTTAGAAAAATTATTATTTAACCATGTTTCAGAGAGACCAACAATATCCAGCGAGACCTCGCTAAAAAAATCCGAAAATAGATCGAAACCAGTAAAGAGAGGTCTAACATTAAAATGCGAGAAGTTCATTAATTCCTCACACATCTGGAGGCTTACATACCATGCCCTAGTCATGAATATTACATACAACAGGTTATAAAATATCATAAGCATTGAAAATAGGTGTATAAACCAAAAGGAAACTTCTTATATTCAATATGCACTTCTCAGGCGTCCATCGATACATAAAGTTAATGTCTAAACCAGAGATAAATAAATAATATCTAAAGATTTTATCTCCGGTCTAAACCGAGTTAGAATTCTATTCGAGTACATAAATTATAGATATCACTACAAATCTCGATACACTTCTCAACAGTCAAGACATTTATATCACTTATAGGTATGGCATTACAGGTTGGGTCCACCATTATCACTGTTCCTCCCCCTCTAAACTGATATCTACAGGTACCTGCTGCTGAGTATTGTCCCACATGAATGTGCTCTATCTAGCTCGTCTTTCTTAAGCCAATGTTCTGTTAGGCATAGAACATTGATTTCTCTGTCCATCAAAAAAGCTTCCAGCCGATTTGTTTTGTTTTTTATTGCTTGAATATTAAGATGGAAAAGTTTGAGGGTAAACTTGTCACCTTCTGGGATTATTGAGCCCTTGCTTGTTGTGGGCGCTTGTAGGTTGATAAAATGGTTAACAAGAATTCCAGCTGGCCAGAGATCAGTTGATAGAATGCAGTCTTTGTGCTTCTTAGGTACTCCTAGTTTAAATGAGCTTCTACTCCTATCTCTTTTTGTTACCATTTTTTGACAAACACTTCCTTCATTTATATCGTTTCTGCTTAGAAAGGCTATTATATCATCGGTTTCTGTTTTTGGATCAAAGCCAGTAATGAAAACCCATATCTTTTCTTCTGCAACCTTTAGGATAGTTTCATTTTTGTTTTTTCCTTGCAAAGGAGTGGGTCTGCTAGTTGGCATCTCCATGCGTTTTTTGGATTTTTTCTTAACTTCAATCCATTCTTGATCGTTTAGTTCAATTTGTTCTATTTGCTCGTTTCTTGTAGATATTTTATCCTTTTCGGCATCCTTTTGGTCGATAACTGTTTTAGAGGTTATATTTATGTCAACCTTGCTGTTGAAGTTTGGCCTTGTCTGTGGTGGTCTCTCTTTGTCATTTGAGTGGCTAGCTTCAGGTCGTGCAAACATTGGCGCGTTTATGATTTTTTCAGCAACTTCACATTTTTCGTTGAAGGTCAGTGGATCTTGTTTTTCTGGTGATATTCCACGTTTCTGCGTCGATGACAAAGAATTTTGGCGGTCGATTTCAGGCGGTGTTGCCGAGCTTGTACCTGCTTCCTTGCAGTTTCTGCTACATTTTGTTTCTTTTTCTTGGGTTGGGAAAGTTTTTCTTCCAGATATCTCTTGTTTTCTTCAAGTAGTTTATTCTAATCAGTAATTTATTTTACCAATTGCCATAAAAGACATATTTCTTCAGTATGGGTGAGTTTTTCACTGTTTGAGGTTATGTCATCCGTCGCCACGCCACAACAAACCAGTCTTGTTTCATCGATAGTTACGACTTTTTCTGCGAAGTCCCGTTCGGAACACGATTTATGATAAGCTTTTCCGCAGTTTACACACACGAGACTACTGCAAATTTTCTTTTTACAACACTCATAACGACTTTTTCGTTCAGGAAGATCTCTAACTCTTCGTCTGGCGCCATGTTGCCAGACAGATTAATTTCTGATCACCTCGGACAGCTAGTTGTCATTCCTGTCTCTTTTGGCAATGCTGCTCATGACAATGCCAGGGTAACATGCAGGCCATTAACACAGAGAGGTAAACATATGTTCTTTGATTTGGTGGAGGGTATAGATTGGAAGTTTTTAAATGAGGACTGTGGTACAGATGAAAAATGCTCAATATCAATGCATATCATGAGGCATTTCCAATAAAAAATTTTGTCAAAAAAGGTAATCAGGCTCATACTACAAACTGGTTTGATAATAACCTAAAATCAATGCGAGAACACGTGCGTGCATCTTCTAAATGATTTTTGTAGGCAGTATCCTTCCTCATTAATATTAACATCCCCGTGGTTAACTAAATTACATGAATGAATACAGAAAGCGGTATAAAGCCCAAATTACCACCACTAAGAAAACTGCAAATGATAATCTGATAAAAAATGTCCCAAATCCAATAAGTTCCATGTGGAATATTATTAATGAATATCGTGGAAAGTCACAAAAATCTCGGACTGAAATATCCATCAACCCTGATAGTTTCAAAAACGTTTTTGTAAATGTTGCTTTTGACCTTCAGCAGAATCTTGATCCCTCCAATCTTAACCCTCTAGATAATAACTTTAACACCCGTCAAGAGATATTTCGTTTCACGGAGGTCACACTCATTGAGGTGCGTGACACTATAAACTCACTAAAAAACAAAATAGTTAATCTTATAAAAAATATAAAAAATCTTTTAATTAGCCCACTAACCAAGCTCATTAATTTATGCTTTGAAGAGTCAGTCTTTCCAAATGTATTTAAAGAAGCCCTAGTGGTACCAATTTACAAGAAAGGAGATAAAAACAACATCACAAATTACAGACCGATTTCTCTACTTCCAATCTTTTCAAAAATATTCGAGAAGTGTATCACGTATATCGCGGTTCTTTGAGTCGAATTATATTTTTACTGATTCTCAGTTTGGGTTCAGAAAACAGCGAAGCACCACATCAGCAATAATGGAGCTGGTGTCTCTTCTCTTGGAAGCCTTTGAGAACCGTAGCTTTGTGTCTACAACATTCTGTGACCTAAGCAAAGCTTTTGATTGTGTTTCTCATAGCGTACTCCTGGAAAAGCTTAAACTCTACAACTTTCACATGAGCAGTATCGCCTTGATAAAAAGTTACCTTGAAGGTAGGTTTCAGGCTGTACGGGTGGGAGGGGTGACGTCCGTAAGGAGGGAGTTGACTGTGGGAGTTCCTCAGGGGTCTGTTCTGGGACCCCTTCTATTTTTAATAAACATCAACGATCTTCCTAACGTAGAGTTAGTACGCACTATACTATCTTTGCGGACCTTTTCCCGTGTGCATGAGAATTATACTGAGGTGAAGGAGGCTTCTGAGGCGGCGCGAGCAAGAGCAAATGAATGGTTTACATATAACCAACTTTTTTTGAACAATGAAAAAACCCAAAACATGATATTTTCTATGAGACAAATTCCTCCAGACTCCAGTACTAAGAGTGTTAAATTTCTTGGGGTACATTTGGATCAAACCCTCCGATGGGACGTCCATATTGCTATGTTCTGTAAGAAACTAGCAACTAACATCTTTGTATTGCGCAACCTATCACAATGTGTTTCTCAGACTGTCCTGCGGCAGAGATGACTGTAGACAGGACTTTATAAGCAATCAAATTTTAACTCTACCATGCTTGTTTATTCTGGAAAACGTACTATATGTCAGGACTCACGTTGGGCAATACACGGCTCATGCATTTGTTCACTCGCACGATACGCGTCATAAACAAAATCTGGTACTAAACAGTTGGCGGCTAAAGAGGTGTCAGGATGGCCCCGGACATCTGGCAATCCATTTCTATAATAAGGTTCCTATAACGATAAGAAATCTGCCTATTAAAGATTTTAAGAGTAAAATGAAAAACCGTAGTATAGCGTTTTTTTTAAACGGTCGCCCATTTTAATAATGTATTGATCAATGTTTTTTTTATTTGTTTATTGTTTTTAAACTGTCTTGATTATTCTTTTAATGTCTAATGTAACAGTAGGGGTTGTTTGCCTCAATGCTGCACCTCTGTACAGAATTTGATGTTTCAAATTTTTAAATGTATACATAATATGTTGAATCTGTATTTTATAACATTATAACATTTTTATTTTCTTTTTTAATATTGTATTGACTTGTGTGAGTACTATGTGTTTGTTAACACAAATAAACTATTTTGATTTTGAGTAGTTTTGCCTCCAACCATATGAGTGACGACTTAGACTTAATACCACTGGAATGACTATACGGTGCTGGGTGTTGAAAATGAGGCAGATATAGGTTATGTCTATTATTCGAACGAATAACAGCAATCTAATCGTAAATTTAATTCAGAGAATGTTACACCAAATCACCAATACTAACTTAACATTTGTGCGCGACCAATTAAACTGACAATAAGCTTATTATATGGTTACATAGAGACCAGAGCAGGAGAGCGTGTTATACCTGCATAGCGCGTACAAATGAGCAACTGTCGAGAAAATAACTTGAATCACTAATCTCCATAAGTCATGATCTGACCTGACTTTGTTTTAGTACAAAAAGTTTTTTCTCAGATTATAGCTCGTACTGTGTAAACGAAATGAGCGCATTAATTTTAAGAGGATCTTGCTCCGCTCTTTTAAGAAAAGAAAAAACTCCTATATGTCCCTAAAAGTTATGTTGCGTAAATATGGACAACAACTCCTACAATACAAAGACAAATTGCACAATTAAAAATGATGGTGGAGCTCCGCTCCGTATTAATAACCTAAAGTAAATTTAAATTGTAATCAGACAGACCATTTGACTTTGAAACACTTGTGCGAGCGTTTCGGTTCCCTAAAAACGACGACTTACGCAGAAAACGGTTAATTTTGTTCCGAATTTAAGAACGTTATGTTGCGGATGCTTTTCAGGAACTATTGTAAAAAATAAATTACATTGCTCAAAACTTGACTTTAAAAAATGCTTACTTGTTTATATAGTTGAAAATCGAAAAATGCTTCTCACAAATTACAACGACCTGCTTTAAATCACACAACTTATAGGATGGTTCAATATAAATCTATTTATTTTCCTTGTTAATAATAATACTCACCGCAAAGTTTTCGGTTATTGTGTGGTTCTTGAAGGCCTCCTTAAGGTACACTATCCGCGACCGGACAAAGTCCAGTCGCGCCGCCATATTCTGTAGTACCGTTTCGTCGGTCAAGTCGCCGCCGGCATACGATTCTATGCTTTCCGTTTCCCATGAAACCTATCAAAAAAGCGTTATTAAATAATTATTTTTAAGTACGAGAAAGGTGGCTACCTTGTCTTCATCGGTGGAATCTCCACTCTCCGAATATTCGTAATCGGACGTGTCCGGAATCAGTTCGATGTCCTGCGGCCAACAGTTCTCCTGTTTTCCTTGCAGCCATTGGACTATGACGTAACCCTGTAACACAAGGCTCTTATTTTATATCCGCTTTAAGATTCAAAAATAATATCAAACGGAGAACTGTTAATAACGAAAAGATACCGATAGGTTTCCCCGAAGTTGCTGTCAAAATATAGGAAGCACATTAGAAACAACATTTAACAATAAAACGGTGTAAATTATGTATGAAAATATTTCGAGAAAACTCATGTCAGGCGCTTTATGGGAGAGCCATACGTTGATTTAGCTTCCTGTAATCTTTCGAAGACATTTGACTAAAATCCTAATTGACATGCTTAAAAAGTGTGTCCCTCAGAGATCTACATTGGCTTGTTCAGTCCATATTGAATATTTAATTAATTAATTATTTCCAAAGACTGGTCCTTACCTCTACGCAACTGTCGACTACTTTGCCCATTTTACCCTCCTGCGTTGGTTTCGCTTTGACTATACTACCTGGTCTGAAGACGAATTTTGCATGTTTCTTCAGATCGTACACACTCAATTCTTCAGTGCTTAGGACCTGAGGTTTCTTTTCTTTGTCAGAATAAACGAACCACTAAAAAAATATTAAATCTATTACTGTATTGTTACATTTTTCCCGTGGGTTCCGAAGGAAATCACAACTTTTACTATTTTACAATAATACTCTTTATTCTTAATCACTGTATACAATTAAACACACTAAACTACCCTTATAACTTTACAATTCAACACTCAAGGCTTAACTAACTCAACACGCTTTAGGTCTGTTACTTATATACAATCTCATCTATCACGAATACTCGGGAAGAAGCGAGGCCACTCTATATGAATCTCGACCAGGGCATCGAAATAATTCCAGCGTTACTTAAGCGGCCTATTTACATGCGATTTTGTACGTCGGATTTGTCCGGCGGACGAGTTCGCATATGTGTACCCGCGTGCTCGTGAGATATGATCTGCTCGCCGCCCGTCGTTGAAGACGACGATCATAGACGCGAGCCGAGCAAATCTGCATATCAGTAGTCGTGACGAACTTGTCTGTGCGTGCTAGATGCAATATAACAAAGAATTTTGGAAAGGTTCATTGCTCGATACAAATCAAAGCCTTGCCTGTGGAAGGTGAAGAGTCAAGAATATTCCAGCGAACAGCTGCGTAACGAATGCTTTCCTGACATTCTTAGCAATATTGTCGTAATAGGTTCTACAGTTTTGCAAGCCTTGTAACTGGCGAAGTTCTTCACGCCAATCGCCATGTTGAACACTGTGATCACTGTTAACGCCATCAACGGAACGTATACTTATTCATATAGTTTGAGCATTTTTTCTTAAAAAATTGTGAAGTACGCAGCCTGTTAATACTATTTTGTCGACGGTTTCCAGATTAGTTACAGTCATGGTGTTCAGCAGTATTCTAAAACGACATGCTAATATCCCGAACGCATTCTCAACTACTCGTCTTGCCCGACATAAACGATAATTGAAACTTTTTCATCATGAGTAATGTCGTTTAGGGAATATGGTTTCATGACATTTTCAAGTAGGCTAAACGCACCATCTTCTATGAAAACATAAGGTAATTGGACTACTGATTTGGCTAGACTACTAGGAGGAGGTATCTGAAGTGTGCCATTCGCAAGTTTCGGTTCCATTCGATATTCGGCCATTGATTCCGGCATATACATATATAAATTCATAATTGCTAGTCACAATGCCAAATAACACCTAACTGCAAAACCCTTTATAGTTGTAATAGAAGGATCCGTTGTTGGGTGGTTTTTTGATAGCAATGTGCTTCCCGTCCATCGCACTCTAACAGTGTTCGAAGTTCCACATCTGACTGAATCCATTTGCAACTTCCAATCAGTCGGTAATACAAGATGGAAACTGTAACAAATTGTCTTTGTCATACGTGAACTAGGCCTATGTATAATACATATAATATTTATTTTTTTATTTATTAAAAAATTTAGCAATGGACCTCGCTAGCATGGACGTAAACCAGAACATTATAGCGCAAAAAATAATTTCTGCTGTTCTTTTCTATGGAAAATTGGGAAAGCTTTCAGAAAATCACAATTTCCACCTGCACATGCAACCATCACCAGTCACATTATCAAACGCACGCCCTCGTGTTCTAAACCCATTCTATTTGCAACCAGCTGAAAATGCTGGGTATACCCAGCTTCACAGCAACAAAAGCTCCATATACTCAGGCCATATCCATCCAGTCTCCTGACCTTGGGCACCAACTGCGGCAGTGGCGTAGTTACACCCCCGCAAGCCCCCGGGGGGGCCCGCTGATACTGGGGGCCCAGTATGGGCCCTGGCTGAATGGTAGGGTAGTAGAGGAAAAAAAATTGCGGGGTGGGGGGGGGGGCACAATTTCTAGCTACGCCACTGAACTGCGGGCACCAACTGCAAGAACTGGGACCAATTCCAAATGCCTACTATCGACCTAGCTCTACAGCAACAAAAGCTCCACCTACTCAGTCTACATCCATCCAGTCTTCTGACCTTGAGCACCAACTGCAAGAACTGGAAACAATTCCAAATGCGTCCTGTAGACCTCGTTCTACAGGGACTCAATCTCCATCTACTCAGTGCGCATCCACCCAGTTTCAGCCTGCACCCCATGATAGTGCACAACATGTTGAAATGAATGATTTCTTAATTTGCAGACAAAATAAATAAATACTAACATCATGTATTCGTGTCTTAATAATGCAGCACAAGTTTCAGGTATAATCTTCCCAAGGAGCTGTGCTAATTTATACTACACAAGTAAATTTTAAGTCCTCTGCAGTTCTTCCAGTGGCTACATAGCGAAGCGTCGTAATTAAACGCTCTCTGGCACTGACTGATTCTCTCATGTGAGTGTTTTTTTTTCTTTTATTATTCAAAGGATTCAGCATCCATACACAAGTAATTGTATAGATCGCCGAGTTCTCGCAGTTCAAGTTCTTTGATGAGGCTTAGATGTGAGTACTCTCGTCATTTTAATAACCACTGCTTTGACCACACTCTCTTCTTCTTTCTGTCATCAAATAACGCTACAAATCTTCCAAGTACAGCAATTTTCTTCTCCATGACGCCGCATACAATATACAACTATCAACACGCTCCTTTACACTGCAGATTTGCGCGTTTGTGAATGCTTGTGGTGGATTTATTTGGCGTACATATACGCCTATGTATAGCAACCATGGATCTACCTGTTGGACAAATCCGCCATACAAAATCGCATGTGAATAGGCCGCTTTCCATAGACGCGGCAAGGCGGATAGTTCTATAGGGTAGCACAAAAACAATCGAATGATTGCTAGCCGTAACATTGCCTCCCTCTTCAGCCTGATCGTCCCGATCAGCTACTTCATGTCCATGATATGCTTTTAGCCTGTCGAAGTAGACAACTTTCAGTTTGCTTCTGGGGCTACGTTGAATTTTAAACACTACGTCATTAATTCTTTTGATGACTGTATAGGGCCCTTGCCATACCGGCGTTAGCTTGGGAGAACTTCCTTTCTTCCTTTGCGGCTTATATAACCAAACTTTATCGTTCATCTGAAATCCCATAGAATTAGCTTTGAGATCTTATAGTGTCTTCATTCGGTCGCTGGTTTTCTCCATGTTTTCTCTGACTAATTCATGGATGTATAGTAACTTTTCCTTAAGGGAATCCGCGTAGTCTTGAATTTCCATATCCTGGTTGTGGCGTTCTGAATAATAGGTCACAGAGTAAACGCAGTTCTCATACTGGCGTTGGGTTGAGAGATGTTCCTTTGTTCCTTTGCGGATTATCTAACCAAACTTTATCGTTCATATGAAATCCCATAGAATTAGCTTTGAGATCATATTGTGTCTTCATTCGGTCACTCGCTTTCTCCTTGTTTTCTCTGACTAATTCATGGATGTATAATAACTTTTCCTTAAGGGAGTCCGCGTAATCTTGAATTTCCATATCTTGGTTGTCTGGCGTTCTGAATAATAGGTCACAGGGTAAACGGAGTTCTCTTCCAAATAAAACCATGGGTGGTGTTAGTCATGTCGTGTCATGAACTGCTGGTCTATATGCCATAAAAAATAGTGGTATGCGTTGGTCCCAATCCGTCTGATGTCCATCTACGACCTTTGACAAAAGTTCTTGTTAAACTTCTTACCCATACCGTCTAATTGTGGATGTAAGGCGGTAGTCCGTGTTTTATGGATGTTGAGTAAATCACAGACTTTCTGGAAAACCTTGGATTCGAAGTTGCGTTTTTGATCTGAGTGCAGCTCTAACGGAAAACCAAATCTGCTGAATGGATATTCACAAGGATCTCTGCTATGGTAACAGCTTCTTGATTAGGGATCGCAAAGACTTCAGGCCATTTACTGAAGTAGTCGATTGTCACTTACCATTATTTGTTTCTGGAAAAGGGCCAGCTACGTCAATCGCGATACGTTCAAACGGTAGGCCCACCTTATACTGTTTCATTTTGCCCCTAGATCTTGTATTGGGTCCTTGACTTGCGGCACAGGTTTGTGCACTGCCGACACCACGATTTCACATTCTGACAGTAGTTGACCCAATAAAATCTGTCGCCGATGTTGTCAATCGTTTTGTTCACTCCGAGATGAGCACCAGACTTTCCATTATGAACTTCTTCCAGAACATCCGATATCTTCCTCCTTGGTACCACTACCTATGTCTTCACTACTTTTCCATCGGCGCTTTTCCAGGCTCGTTTAAGAAGTCCATTTTCCACCACCAGTATGTCCCACTAAGCCCACAGAGTTTTAAAAGCAAATCCTTTAGTTGAAATCTCTCTCCAGCTTGGTCTTGGTTGATGTTCTTCTTTAGCTTTTAGCAATAGTGCTATTTCACTATCCTCAAGCTGATCCTTTTTAAGTTGCTCTGTGGTCCACTGCTGATCAACCTCAAATTACATTTGCCTAATGGGAGTAATTCCTTCTCGTTGATCTATTCTTTGGCGATGCTTACAATTATTATCCTCGCATGGTCTTCTGAAGAAAATATCTACATTATTATGCAATCTCCCTGTCCTGTGCTTAACCCTAAAGTTATATTGTTGTAACTTTTCAAGCCATCTGACTACCTGTCCTTCAGACTGTTTCCTATGCAAAAGCCATTTAAGTGCTGCATGATCAGTCCTTATCAGAAATTCTTGCCCATACAGATATTGAAGGAAATGCTCAACAGACCGTACTATTGCCAAAAGCTCTTTTCGGGTTACACAGTAGTTACGTTCAGGTTTCGAAAGTGTTCGACTGTAGTATTCGATAATTAGTTCTTTTCCTGCTTGTACTTGCGATAAAACTGATCCGATGCCGGTGTTGCTTGCGTCTGTGTCCAATACAAATTTACCCTTTTGTTTCGGATATCCCAATATTGGACTAGAACATAGAGCCGCTTTTAATTTCCTGAACGCAGAATCACAGTTATGATCCCAGTTATAATTTGCTCGTTCTTCAGTGAGCTTACGTCGAGGTGCAGCTATATTTGAAAATCCTTCAACAAATCTTCTATAATAAGTACATAGTCCAAGGAAGCTCCGCAGTTCATGTTTGTCGCGAGGACGAGGCCAGTCCTTGATTGCTGCAATCTTCCGTTGGTCGGTTTCGATTCCCTCTGCTGACACGACATGCCCGAGGAATTCAACTTTTTGTTGGAAAAGAAATAATTTCTTTGGATTCAGACAGTTCTTGATTCTAGTAAAAACTTCATGCAGGTTTTGTAGGTGCTCTTCGAAAGTTTTTCCTATTACCATTAGATCATCAAGATAGATCAGGCATGTCTTCCAAGTGAGGCCTTGTAGAACAACCTCCATAAGACGCTCAAAAGTAGCGGGGGCATTGCATAGTCCGAAGGGCATAACTTTCAACTTATATAAACCACTTTCGGTAGAAAAGGCAGCGTTTTTTCCTTATCTTGTTCGTCAATGCCTACTTGCCAGTAGCCGCTCTTGATTTAAATCGAGTGTTGAGGACCAATGACAACCTGCTAGTGTCGTCAACGTGTCATCAATTCTGGGAAGTGGATAGCTGTCTTTCTTGGAGACGTCATTGAGCTTTGTATAGCCCACGCAGAATCTGGTAGTCCCATCCTTCTTGGTAACTAAGACAACAGGAGACGACCATGGGCTTGATGATTCTTCAATAATTCCATCGTCAAGCATTTTGTTGACTAATGTGGTAACCTCTTGCTGCTTCGTCACTGCTAGCCTCCGAGGATGCTGCCGTATGGGGGCGAGCACTTCCAGTGTCGATTTTAAGTTTTATGATGTTCGTTCTTCCAGTATTGCCATTTTTCCTTTCAAAGGCTGTGGCTCTGCTCTTTGATAATCGTGTAGCTTCTTCTCTAACGCACCGGCTCGCAAGTGGCTATCACCTCTCCTTTATTGATTTTTATGGAATTGGATGAAATATTTGCTATCCTCATCGGTATTTCGCCGTCGGTTTTGACTAGTGCTTTGCCTACGAGGTGTTTGCAAGGCAAATCGTGGTGTTGGATAAGTCCGATGCAGCCTCCAAAATCCTTCTCCAATTTCCCAAAAATTATCTGCTCGGTATTTCCGCTTATTCTGACAGTACAGGCCGCCACTACTTTAGTCGGTGTGCCATCGTCTGTTTTGGTAAGGATGAACTCTTCGGTGCCAAACTTCGGAAGATTAAGCTTGTTGTCAAAAGAGAATCCATGTTGGCCAATGAGATCTATTCTCAAAATAAACTGGTCTTCTATGGCGGCTACTAACACTGTGTGGTGTAATTTAATTCTTCCAAGTTGAAGTTCAATATCCATTTCCCCAAGTACTTCAGCTGTCTCACCGGTAACCGTACGTAAAACTACGTTCTTTGATATGGGTAGAACTTCTACTCTATTTACTCTGTTGGACCATATCAAAGATACCGCCGCACCAGTGTCAACAGTAGTTGTTATGCCTCTTCCGTTGATCTTTCCTTTAATAGTTAGACCACAGATTACTCCTACCAGATGCGAATCTTACGCTTCCGACGGTGACCCGATTTAGGGAATTCTTAAAGTGGCAGCGGCCATCGTATTTAATCCGGCGTCGAATGTTAGTACATTGATGATGCTAGCGTGTGCAATAGTTAGCGGGTAAATGTTATTACAGCAGGTTTGTTGCGTGACTTTATGTTTTAAATTGTGGTTGTACTAAGTTGTAGTGTAATTTTAATTAACTATATGCTTTTTTATATATGTTAGTTGCATTATTTTATGTAAAATGCCTGGTTAAACTGTGTATACCGGTGTTGTTCTTCCAGGACTGGAGGCGAGTATTCGCTTTTTAATTTTCCTAAAGATCGTTCCAGGTATGTACAAAATTCGATGATAAATCTTAAACATAATTTTGTATCTACTTCACATAAACAATTGCATAAAATTATTCTCAGATATGAAGGTTGGCTTAAAGCCTCCCATAAGAGAAGATCTACTTGGAAAAAATATGAATAATTTTTTTTTGTGCGAGAAACATTTTGAAAAGAAGTTTATTAATATATCTGGAAGAAAACGTTTGTTTCAAAATGCAATTCCAACGGTTTTTTTGTAGTTCAGATCACTCATGCGATCCCTCTATCGACGCCGACGACGGAGAACCATCAAGAAAATTTTTTATTTTATTAGGTATGTACCTGATCATGACGGTTTTTTTCTAATTATATATAATTAATAAATTTAATAAATAAAATTATAGAATAACAAATTATAAAAAGAAACACCATAATAAAAATGCCATTTTAGACGCATCCTCCATAAATGTAGCAGAAACATGTCCTACCAACACCGACGGAAGCAGGGCCTATTTTCCAAGGAGTTGGGCCCTAGGCCTAGGGCCTCAATATGACTTCAGCTCCCACTTGATTTTTTTTTTGTTTCGATTTCGAACTGAAAATATTAATTATAATGTAGTTTTTTTATTCAGATTTAAATTAAGCTTTTCTATAATTTGTAAATTTGCATTAATTTTAATGAAAAATAACAGATTTTAGAAAAACTAAAAAAGAAACACGAAATAAGATTTTAAAAAAATTATTGAACCAAAGCATAAACTAGTAAAAATAAAATAATATTTAAAATAACAGAAATACACTGAGGTTAACGTTAACACTTTTCTTCGAAAAAAGTATGGATACGTAGGTAAGAGTAAATACAGCCAGATTTGGGACTATACACTAACTACTCATTTTTTCGCCGTTTACTTTAACTTTGTAGAATGTTAAACTTTGTAAGTACCTGTTTTTTTACTGTCATTATAAAGATGGCGAAACAGTATCCTGATTTTCTATCGAGCAAATGTATATAAAAAAATATTCTTATAATTATGTAGTTTTTTTATGTTGCATTTGGACCTCACTTGTCATTGGGCCCTAGGCCCGGGCCTAATGGTAAAAAAGGCCCTGGACGGAAACATTATTATAGAAAAATAAGGTATGTGTGTCTGGGTGTATAATATATATTTTCATTATGTTTATTTTAATATTACAAAACATTATTTTTTGAATGTGTTAACCAACTTTAGAATTGATTTTAAAAAGAGAAGTGCAGTATCATCAAATCTAATTGATCTATAAAACGTTTATTGATTATAGATCCAACTCCAGAATATAATACCCCAACACCCACAACAGCCGCTATGATTATCGATGAAAGTTTCTCAATAAATTCAATTGGGAGTGAGTAATTTTATTTATGTTTACTATAGTTTAGATATTATAAGAACTTTCAATTGACGTATTTTGTGATTTTGTCACTTAAGTTTATTCTTATACCGCTCTATTGAAAAGTTAATGATAAAAAATCGTTTATGAGTCTACTATTTAGATTCTGCTGTAGCCGAAAACGAAGATCAATCAAATTCTTTCAGGGAGTGGTTCTTCATTAAAACCATTCTCTCGCATCTTTAAATGTATATATGTAGAGCCAAATAAAGGTATTTTCCTTTTAATTTTAGTTATTTATTTACCCATTGTATGTTCCTACTACGAAATTTAAGTGTTCATGCATCATTTCAAAAGTATTCACAAAATACCTTTTATGTTTTAATATTTTAAAATAGAAGAATCCATGACGCAACTCGCCAACTTCATATTTCCACATAATTAAACGACGCCAATGTTGTTTTCAACCGTTCTCCAAATCTACGCTCGAAGCGGCTTGCTGCACTATACGTGACGACCAGATCGCGAAAACTTTGTATAAGAAAGTTATTAAGAGATTCGCATCTGGTAGGAGTAATCTGTGGTTAGACTGTCGGTGGCTCTTCTCAGGCTTTTTATGGAGACGATCCTGGGGGCTTTATCTTCTTTAGCCAACACCCGCCCCGCAATGTTGACTAATTGAAGTTTGGGTTTAACTTGGGGGCCCTAGCGTCTCTAGGATGGAGATCTAAACCGTAGTTTTACTCGGGAGTCTCTGTTGAAATGCCCAGTCCTGCCACATCTATAGCACTGATTTGATGTATTTCGGTTACGTGGCCTATCTTCTATTGGTTTTCGGAATCTCCCTGTGGCCTGAAGAACTTCCGTTAATTTCTTCAAAACTTCGCCCATCTCATTTAATTCACAGCTGTTTGCCGGCTTTTCTTCCTGGATGGATACGGCCCTGATTTTTGGCTTAGAGATATTACAGGCCGCCTCGATTTCTAGGGCTCTACTCAAAGCTTCACTGCTGTTATCAAATTTGGCTAGACGTAACATCTTCTGAGTTTCTGGATCTCTGACACCATCCACGAAATATGGGGCAGCAAGTTTCTCTTGAAACTCCTCTGTTGCTCTCGGTTAGGCCAATTGAATGATCTCGCCTGATCGCGAAATCCTTGATCTTCGCATCCTTCGATATTTGAATTCATACCTTTATAACATGGTTCCTGTTTTGCATATCGGCGAGAAGTTTTCCAATATTATTTTCCTCAGAAATAATATAACATAATAATGAAAACAAATAAAACCAAACTAAAACGCGGGAACTTACTGTAACCACCTACTGAGTTCAACGATTTCAGCCATCATCAAGAGAGGGAATAAAATTATGTCAAATTAAAAAATATATAATAAAGGTGATTTCAATGTTTGAGTTTGAAATTAGTTATATGATTTGTACGGTACGCACCTTTCATCAATATATTTGTATTACATAACGAGTCAATAGCTTGGAACGATTTTTATGAACGTACCTTGATCGTGGCCGTCCTTTCCATGTAGTCGACCCGCTGCACGACGCCGTAGCGTCCGGAGGCGTCGGTGTCGCCGTTGGCGACGTCTTTCACGACCCACTCGCCCGGAAAGAATTCGTGGTCGTCCAACGAGATGGAGTAATATAATTGTGTCGATGGCACGTCCTTTTCCTCCGTGCCATCTTGCCATACCACCACGACTCTTGATTCCACGCAGATTACCTGTATACATATAAAAAGAAATAAATCCGATAGTTACTTACATTAGAATTGCACAATTTATTACATCTCTGATAGTCTAACCTTGACTTTGTCGCCTAGGGCATTAATAATATTTCATTTCTTTATTTGACGGGCACCCAATAGGATAGGGGCACCAGTTATGGACACTTTAAGAAATAATTTTTTATATGGTGTGTGTTATGAACTGTCGCATTTTTTTATTTTTATAATGAATATACCAAAATAAAGGTCGGATATTCCTCTTTTCATTGCTTTAGGATTAATTTATCCCAGACAACATTTAGGGGGCAAAATTTAATTTAATGTTGAAATATGCATTTTCTCCAATAATGGACAGTAAATTCTTTTACCGATCCTAATTTGGACACTTGTTAATCTAATAATGGACATTGTTTTATTTTATTATCTTTTGTATACAATACCCCTTTTTTATTATAACTTAATTACTAAAGCGATTTTCTTGCTACAAAAAAAGTTATAGACCTATAAAATACTTAAACGGAAATCCTATAAACATACAAATACTGCTAGAACATAATATTTACCTATTTATTGCAGTTAATTCAAAGCAAGAAAATAATATGTAGGTACATAAACAAATAAATAATAAATGAAACAATAACTGCTCCTTTCATTGTAATCAATATTCTTCATCATCTTCATACTCATCTACACTATCAGGTCCATCACTGCTATCAATGGTGATACCACATTTTTCGCACACAAAGATAGCGTCGTCTTCAGAGTCAGAATAACTGCCTCCAAGACTCTTCAGATATTTTAGAGGAATACAAATTTTGTGCCCTTTATTTGGACAGCTAATACAAGTCAAATTCAAATTCAATTCAAAAGCCTTTATTAGTTCCATTATATTATATCACAATTATAATATATTTACCCTTAGGTGTGGAACTTGTCTTTGTATTAAAAAAAAAACTAAAAGTTAATTAGGAGAGTAAAAATCAAGGTAAAAATCAAGAGTAAAAAAATATAAAAAGTATATACATTACAATTTAACTTGAGTCCCTAACAACACATATAACCGTAGTTAATACTAGCAGTACTACACAAAAAGACATTAAATAAAATAGAAAAAAAAATTACATTGACATTTAAAATTATGCCATTTACAACTACTGTCACAACCTAGCTGAGATTGTCGCTGAGATATTCTTCCACTGCATAGTATGCTTTTTGAATTAATATTTTCTTAAACTCTGCCTTAAATTTGCTTGACTTGTAGTTTCTGCTTCTCAGAGGAATTTTATTAAATATTTTTATCACCGCCCAGTTGACATTTTTTTGAATATAAGGAAAATTAGCTCGAGGACCAATTAAATCTGATTTGTTCCTTGTGGAGTAGCAATGATCCCTAATTTGCCCAATAAACAGGTCGTTATTATTCTTTACAAACAAAGCAGCTTAGAAAATGAAAATTGAAGGCACTGTCCTTAAACTCAGATCTTTAAATAATTGTCTACAAGAGTCACGTCTTCTTAGGTTGAAAACACTTCGTAAATAGCGCATTTGCAATATCAATATTCGACTCGCCTCACTGCAGTTCCCACAAAATATGATCCCATATCTGATACGGGAGTGCACATATGCATGATAGGGTATGATTGCTGCATGCACTGTTATGTTTTGTGTCAGTATCTTAAGTGCATAAGAATACCTACCAATGGATTGGGACAGACCATCAACATGAACTCTCCAGTCCAAGGGAGAATCCAGCCAAACCCCCAAGAACAATGCCGAACTTGCCTCCTGGATTGTATGGTGTTTATTCTGGAAAATATGCCGGTCTTTTGTGGTGGAGTAACCGAACTGAATGAGATTCAAAGATTACGGTATTTGGATCCAAATCCTTGTGCAGTGAGAAAACCACTGAGGTGTCATCTGCGAACTGTACCATATGGTGGTTTATCACTTGTGGTAGGTCATTGGTATAAATTATATATAGAAATGGCCACAAAAGAGACCCCTGAGGTATACCCTGTTTAATGAGCTGCCAGTTTGAGGCTATACGCTCCCCTTTGTTGGACATGTCAATCTCCACAATAGGGAGCAGTATTGTGGAGATATGATCTTATGAGCTCCAGTGCTACACCTCTTATACCATACCGTTCAAGTTTAAACAAAAGTAATCTGTGACTGACACTATCAAATGCTTTTGATAGATCAATACACATTGCCAAGGTTTGCTGGTTGCTGTTTAATGATTCCAATATTTTTGTCAAGGCTTGATAATGGTAGATTTTTTCCTACGAAAATCGTTCTGAACATTTGAAAAAATATTATTTGATTCAAGAAATTGAACGTTCATTTATTACTTTTTCATAGATCTTACTGAAATTATTAAGAAGAGCAACAGGTCCATAACTTTCTATTTCTGCATTATCGCCATTTTTGTAAATTGGTTTAATTAATGCTAATTTTAATTTTGTTGGAAAAATACCTGAATTCAAAGTTAGATTTATTAAATATGATAAAATTGGAGCAAGCTCATTTGAGCAGTACTTCACCAGATAGACTGGGATTTCATCTGAACCAGTAGATTTTTTGTTTTTGATGTGCTTTATGATATTTTTAATTTCATACGAGTTGGTAGGATTTAAAAAAATTGATTTACTAAAGTTTTGAACGTAATTAAGAGCATGCCCATTTTCAACCTTGAGAACTGGACAAGCATTGATGTAATAATTATTAATATTGTCAAGAACTTCATTTTTAGTTTTATTTCCTGAAGCAAGGTTTGTTAAAACAGCTTGATTTTTAGTTTTATTTATAATTCTTCACTAGATTCCAGATTGTCTGACCAGGACTTTTTGATTGCACAAGTTTCTCAATATTTGACAATTTTTTAGCCTTGTTTACAAAGCTCTTTAAGATACTTGAATACCTTTTATAGTGCTCATAGGAAATTTCACCATTTAACATACCTCTATATAGCATTCGCTTGTTTTGAGAAGAAATTTTTTATCCCCTTTGTTATTCATGGTTTGGTTTATGTGTTTTTTACTTAACACTTTTTTTGGAAAGCACAACTCGAACAGCTGCAGGAATTGACCTATGAAGAGGTCATAGTCTTGATCAGCATGCTGTAATGAAAGAACATTGCTCCAGTTGAGTGAGGTCAGTTAATTTCTAAATTGGCACATTTTAGATTTGGAGAATATTCGTTTTTGGAGAGATATAGGCTCATTTTTCGATAGAACCCCAGTGAGGCAAACCTCAATTAACTGAGCCTCATGATCTGATTTTGCAGTTTGAATGATTGTAGCTTTAAACACTGTATCAATATTCACAAATATATTATCCAAGAGATTCTGTGAGAAAGGTGTTACTCTAGTAGGACCAAATATAGATTGTTTTAAATTGAAACTATTCACAAGATCCAAAAACAAACAATTTAGTATCGATTGTATTCTCCAAGAGATCAATATTAAAATCTCCACACAGAAATATTTGTTCTGAACAAAACGCAGTATATCTGCTAAGACACCCAAGAATTGTTTTACGTTACGGAAGAAAGCCATTTAGCTTTTCGCTCTATTATATGCTGTTCCTGCCACAATGTTTGGCACTTGTAGCATTTCCAGTTTGCCATGTCCTGATTTTTTTTAATCTTGTAGTTTTGAGCTTTACCCTATCTTACTCCTTTTGGTTTTTTTTACTTGTAATTGTTTTTCCTTCTGTTTTTCTGTTTCCTTTTTAGAAACTTCCTCCGAAACTTCTTATGGAACTTGTTCTTCGTTGTCATTTTGATTATCTTCTGGGTACTGCATTTCATTTTCATTATCATCGATTTCTAGTAAAAAGTCGAAGCTACTATCTTCGTCAAAACTATTATTATTTTTCTCTGAGACGCTAACAGTATCTAATTTTTGTATTTTGTTCCAGACATAATACAAGTCTTTACCTGACTCACTTCCACTTCATTCACCTTCTAAAAGTTTGTTCTTTTATAATTTGAAGTAAATTGGTTGGAATGTTAGCTTCTAGAACCTTTAAGCAGTTTTTAATGTCGTTGTGTGTTTGATCTAGATTATTGGTGACATCTGCTTCTTTTGTAGGTTGCCTGCATATTATCTTGGTATAATCCACGTTGTTGGCATCGAAAGGAAAAATACCACAAACTCGAAAGCCATTTTTAATGATATCTGGTGAAATGCATTCTAATAAAATAGTCTCCAGTAGTTTGGCTAAGTGGTGTCTCATCAATAGCTGGTTCTTACATGAATTTTCCATTTAGTTTTTAATGGATAAAAGACCGCCACATCGAGAGGCTGCATCACATGAGTGGCATTTGGAAAAAATGCTACTAGAATAATTTGTTTTTCGCGCAGAAATATGCTTAGATGTAGTGTCAAATGGGACTTGTGCCCGTCTACAGAAAGTAATAGGGCGTTCGATAGTTTGCCGTTAGCCATGGTTCAAAGATATTTGCCATGTATTAAAAAAAGACTTTTCCTGTCATCCATCCTGACGGCGATTTTCCTAAGCCCCAACCCTTTGGAAAATTGTTGCCAATTTCTGAGGGAATTGTCTTGTATGGATAAACCACCATAGGAAACGCAATGTTTTCGGATGCAGAAACTGCAAGCAATACAGTGAGGTTTTCTTTTTCCGAAGTTTTTGACACATCATATAAGTTTTTAATTCCTTTTGGAGCTAATACTTTGCCGGACATAGAGAAATCGCTGTCTCATCAGCATTAAAAATGCGATTTCCGTTTTGTAAAATGTGATAATAATCGTTCTCCTTTAAATATCTAGAGACTTCTTCAAACCAGTTTCGTATATAGCCTTCTGTTAGTTTACCATGATACCAGATGTTTTTAAAGAGATATTTGGGTGCCCAGGTATACCGTCAGAAAACGGAGTCTTGCGGTTCAAATATTTTATGATTCTTGCCTCGGTGTCAGTCAGACATTGTTTTGTCACAGGAAACCCGGCTTTTGCGATGTCAATAATCCATGTTACAATACGGTCCTCTTCTTCAGCTGACAAAATCGTTGAAGGTCCCATATTGCAAACATTTATTTTGCAAAGTTATGCGAGGAACACCAAATCTTTTACTTGCAGTTGCTATGGGAGTGCCTGCTTTTGCTGCGGCTAAGGCCTCTGCCATTTGTTCACTGGTATATTCCATAAGCTTTTTTTTTATCATTGTAAGGATATCTGCAAAAGAAAAAGAAAACTGAGGAACCAATAATGGACATCTTCAATTATCCCTAAATGGACATCATGTCCATCATTGGATCTGTATTTAATATGAGACTGTTATTTATATCAATCGAAAACATTTTTCGCGCTTGTTTAATAACGATCAACACCTAGAAGACTATTTTCCCTTAAATGGACATCCTGTCCATTTAAGGATTTGTGCAACCAGTTGGGAAAAGCACTATTTTTCATAACGAGCGTATTTCTGCGCAACGAGCGAAGCAAGTTGCGCAAAAGAACGCGAGTTACGAAAAATTGTGTTTCCCAACGTGTTTCACACAATATTTTTTCTAATTTTGAACTTTTGAACAGAATGTTATGGACATTATATTAAAATTTTACTGAAATGTCAGATGAGTCTTTTTGAAGTGAAAACTTCTTTAGGTGCGTTTTGCGTTTTTTTTTTGTGGGGGTTGAATGAGACCAAGCCGTCACGCTCAAATATGTAACGTCACATGTCACGCTCCTTCTACTGGCATGTTCCCGTATAGGTAGAGGGCCGAAATTTTCAGGGGATGTAGCCGGGGTAAAAAGAAGATCCTGGACGAAAACGGGACCTTGTACCCCCCCCCCCCCCTGTTTGGCCAGGGGAGGGGGGAGAAGGAAAAACTTAAATAATTAATTTCATGAGAACGGGAAGAGGTACGGGGTCAAAATTTTTATGGATAAAAATTAGGTGCGCTCCATGGGGGGCCACCTTAGAACGTCCGGGGGAACCGGTGCGCCTCATGGGGGGTCACTTTAGACCATAAGGGGGGAGGCGGGACTCTAATTTAAGGGGGGAGTTTGGGGGAAAACCGTTTTTTGCTCGTATATCTGCAACGAAGGCTCGGATCGAAATTCTAACAAACGATGTTGAAGTTTTCACTTCTATCGTGTGGTCTTAAGCACACACAAATTTTTGAAGTGAAAACTTCTTTAAGGTATGGTTTCGGTAGAACTGCTGGCAGTAACGTCTGGCCGCGACGTCTGGCAGTCAACCACCGATCTTAAGGAAGATAATAAATGTGTTTTCGCTAGAGCGTCCGAAATATATATTATTTTCCTAAAGATCGGTGGTTGACTGCCAGACGTCGCGGCCAGACGTTACTGCCAGCAGTTCTACCAAAACCATACGTTCAGGCGCGTAGTAACCTCGGGTGAAAGAAGTTTTTCTAAGTTAAAACTAATAAAGATTATTTAAGGACATCTATGAGACAAGAACGCCTATCAGATTTGGTCATTATTTCGATTGAAAATAATATTTCTGAGGCTCTTGATCATAATCAGATGATCAACGAGCTTGCATCCGTGAAAGCCAGACGTGTTTTGTTTTAGGTATATCGTTCCTTTTTTGTTTTGTTTATTACAAAAATAGTATTTTTTCATTTTTGAAACGCTTATTTTTTTATCATTAAAATATTTCTGTTACCTACCATATAAGTACTAGGTATAATATTGTTTTGTGTCTTTGTTATTGTTTATTTGATTTACGTTAATTTTATTATTTTTTAATTTTCTTGTGAATGTACTGCTTTTAGTTCCTATTATTTATTTTTTTTCATAAATAATCAAGTAAATAATCGTAATGATATATTGATTATAAGTACTGTTTATATCGTTTTATTTTTGTTTCTTTAGGGTATATTTTTCTTTTCATATACTTCCTAAATGTTTTTTGTGATTTTCTTTGTTTTGGTAATTTAATAAATATCTTTTCTAATTATTTTTTATCAGTTTTCTTACATTTCAAATCATTGCAAGTTTTTCACGAAATATATTTAAAAAAAATACTCAGGACCATTTTTTTAACTAGGGGCGCACCAAAGAAACCTGAACGGGCCTGTAAACAACTCTTCGTTTCCATAGAGTCCATGGCCTTCTTTTCATGACAACGACTTTTAGCAAAATATGTTCTCATAATTTTTGTCATTATTTGTGTGTGTGCGATACACTATTTGAAAGCTCTTACAGCATAGAGCATGAGGAGTACCAAATTCGGTACCTCAACTGTTCGTATCTTGACAAGAGTTAAATTTAGGTACAATGTATTATAATGTTAAGTAGAACCCAAAAATGTAACAATATACAGGGTGTTTTAAATAAAATATAAAAGTTTCCGTTACTTTTTAATAGAATCGGCAAAACTGTATAGCTAAAAATATTTTTAGACGATACAGCATGTCCTCTTATGTAAGTAGCCACATTTTTTCAATGGTCTGCTGCTGAGTTTGCCAGGAACGTACCATTAACCGTACAAACCCTGTAGAAATATAAATTTGTAATAAAACCCTGCCAGTAGTTCCAGTAACCGTTTTATAGACATAAAAATGCTACAATTTCGTTATAATAATCATTCAGTTTCAAAAAGTTAAATGGATTTAAAAAAAAACACTACAATATTGTTAAAAATTAGGTTTATACCTTTACGCCGCAAAATTCTTTAAAAATGAGGTTAGGCCGTAATACAAAAAAAACGTTTCGGTAAAAGAGTCTAATTTAGGTAAATCAAGTAACGAAGTTAAAAAAATTACGTTTTATTATACTTTCTCTAGCTCTGAATGTTCGATGTATCAAAATATTCAAAATCATAAAATTTTAGAAATGAAACCTACTGTAAACTTTTCAGACTCCTGTATGTTGTGATTGTATTTTTTCCCGACAGGGACATTAGAAATAATCTAAAATGTAGCACAATGAGTTTGATTTGGACCCGGATTTGGACTATCACTAATGATTTAGGAAATTTTTTGTAATACCATGTCAATATTTGCGAAAATACCCTGTATATCTCAAGAAAATGAGAATTTCAAAAAACGCAACAAATTGTTTTTTGTATCTAATCGTAGATTATTCTGGTGTATATAAGAATAAATAAAACATTGTTTTGTAAAAAATATCATTAAATAAAATGTTGTCAAAAATGCAGGGTTTTAGTTTTCACTCTGTACAAACCTTTTCCGGTCACACCTGACAATCCAGCAGCCAAGGGTAAAAATCTACATACCTTGAGCAAAAAAACTCCGCAAACCGCGTTTTAATTTAGCTTACCGTTTTTAAAATATCGAACCTTAAAAATACCCCAAAAAATTACGTTATGCTCTTCGAGTGTCCAGCAGTTTATATCTGTTGGGTGGCCGCAGTTACAGTAATAATACTTGGATTATTTCAAATTGAGTTAAACATTTTTTCTTTTTAGTTTAAGCCCGTCGTCAATAATGTCAAAGTGTTTTTTGCACTAGTGCAAAAAATAAGTTACTTTTTGCGCAAGTGTAAAAATAGCACTTTTAATACGGTAGATAATGAAAAAAATTATTACCTTTTGCACGATTGTAGAAAAAATAGTTTTCAGCTTTATTAAATGACACCTGTCAAAATTTAGGTCCATTTAAATCATAAACTTTACTATGATTTCGTGAGACCTCATGGCCTCTAGACCATAGTAAAATTTCAATAAAATATACAACAATATACTACCCTAGGGAGTAGATTGCAGGGGGGTTGCTGGCTAAAGGACGGTATGCGCTAAAGGACGGTATGCACGAAAGGTACCTGCTATAGTATATGCCCATATATGCCTTAAATACCTATTAAATATTGTAGGGAAGACATTAGAGGGAAGACCTGTTTAGTGATTAATAAGTAATAGAGATAAGATCCTGATATTATACGATGTAAATATGCGAGATATTTGGTTTGTGGTAGGAAATACAAAATCACAACATCATTATTTGTTATTAGTACACTCGAAGGCGGAAATCGGTTGTTATATTCTAGGAAAACAGGGCACAAAATTAATGTACTTTCATACTTATTTTTCCAATTTGAATTCCATCAGGCCCAGGTAAAGTGTTGGTTTTATCTAGATAACAATACCTAGTTTATGTTGTTTAGTTTTTTCTTCCATATAAGTATGTAAGTAATTTTTTCTAAACCACACAACAAAGATGTAGCCGACCATTGTGCATTTGTATCAAACAAATTTTAGCCAAAAGCTTTATCATAACTAGGTATCTAAGTTTTTTATTTCACTTACCTGAATTATCAACCCATTGTGTTAATAGAGATTCTTTTTCAGGAAATCTATATTGTTGTAATTTGCTATCATCTAGCCTTGATTTTCCACAGTAATAGAAGGCACACTTATTTCCACGAATCATTTTGTTGAAGTTTTGACTAAAAATATTCAATGTTTGAAACGAAGAAAAACAAATCTCGACCACAGAGCCAAATGGACTCGACTCTCTAAATTAAATCCGAAAAGTAACAAATACTTTTACACGAGTTTACACTAAACACTCTAAACAGGAGCAATCGGCATCGCCGAGAAAAACTGCTTTCTGAAACACTTTTATTACAAGTATTTTTGAGACAGTAAACATACAATTTATGATATTGTGACAAATTTTACAAGATATGACATGTTTCTTATTATGCAGTAAATTTCGGTGACAAAATTTATGAAATTAAACAGAATTTATTACGGAATAAATAAAATGTGTTCAAGAAACTTAATGCAATTTGGCAACATTGATACATCGGTGAAATAAGTAATTTATGAGCATAGCGACGCCACGATATTTTGCGGTTCGGGTCCTAACTAAAGGATTTTCGCGTCCTTTTTAGGAGCGGTAAATTATTGCAAGGCCGGCGTTTATCTTTGTGTAATTGGTCGATGATTTAAGGTACCCATATAAAATGTAAGATCCTATAATGGACACCTAACCTAAAATTACTAAAAAGTAAACAATAACCTTTATATGCTAATGTAAGCTTAAATATAAATACATACCTTAGACAACACCACAAACAATAAAAACTTCAGAAAAAATAACTACTTTCAGTTTGATAATCTAAATAAATTATCGCCATTGTTAACACTTGCTCTAACGAACGCTGCTAAACCGGTTGAAAATAATCGCGTGATCATAAAACGGTTGATTCGATGATTTGACAACCGTAGCGCCATCTGTCAGTAAAAATCGCAATGAGAACACGAAACCAAACTTTAAAGGAAGATTATAGTATATTTATAGAGATCTTTAAGTCAATTAGAATCTTAATAAGAAGTACTAAAGAGTAAAGTGTTCATTACTGGCCCCATGTCCAAAACTGGTGCCACTACCCTATGTGGACAATATAAAGGTCTAAGCATAATTCATAAATTGCTAGCTGATGTCACAGAATCTTTAAGATCCGATATATACATCTCTCAATTATTATTGTGTTAATAATCGTCCCCTTGGTACCTTACTAGCCACAATCCATGTTGTCAAAGGTAATGCCCACTGTAGTGATAACTATAAGAACTCACCTCAACTGGCAATGTGTGGCCGGCACTGATCTCATTAGGCCTTGGAGGGTAATGCTTTTTCCTGGGAACGCCCTTGGCGCCGACCAAGGATGCAGCTTGACTAGAAGCACCACTTCCACCTGAAATATAATTTAACATGATTTTGTTAAAATTGGCTGTGTTCGCACAAGGCCACAAACGAGTTCAAGATTGTCAGGTTAGTTAGACAAAATTCGATTCATTTGACGTGACTACATGGCATGGTAACAAGACATCAAGGACAGTTTCCAACTAAAGGAACAACTTTTTTCATCATGACAGAATGAATATTGTACTGACAAATGGTCAAAGTTCAATATAAACGCTCAGAGAGAGATGTCTTTTTGTCTTTTTTAAAATAATGATCTTTCACTCAATTTTACATAATCCCCAAGTGTCCTAGTATATAAATACGAACTATATTACATCTTAGCTTACCTTCGTTAATTTCTTCTTCAGACTCCTCTCCTTCTTCTGTCCACCAATCGTCCTCGGCGTCATCGACGCCAGGGAAAGATGGCGGATTCACGCAATCGATGGCGGTGGGCGTAGTCGGGTACAGTAGCGATGAACTGCGGATCCGCGGCACCCGAGACATTCTAACATATATAGCAGATTAAAAATACAGTAGGTAATTATGTTCTGAGGCAAGTAATTATAGCTACTGCACCAGAGTGTTTGCATTAGACACCTTGCAGACTTTCTTTACTTGTAACTAGTTTCCTGCCGAAAAGTCAGTCGGAATATATTTTAAATGTTTTCACCCTAATGGCTTTCTTGTTGCTACTTATTTCACAATACAAGGCCTCAAAAAAAAGTACAAACGAAAAAACAATTTGTGTCCGTGTGTGTATCTGCCTGCATGTTTTTATTCATAAAATCAATTAACACTTCGTGCCTTCGATCTAGAAGTCACACCAGACAATTTCTACTAGAAACCTATCATATGGACAAAAATGTTCAGATTTCAAGCCTATATTTCTTGAAGAAATCTGGACATTCAGCATGGTCAGCAGTAGAAGATCATGCCAAGATAGACTATTTGTCACAAGTAGACAGAGATGCCTCAAAGAGGTCTACTCACATTTTCGAGTTGCAATTGACGATACGGCGGACTTTGGGCA
>MU192674.1:15853-27923 GCA_016904865.1 Pissodes strobi | reverse complement strand
CCGCCAGACACCATGAAATATCTAAAAACATTTTCTTAGATTTTTTGCTATGTTCATTTATTTAAAGGATACAGGAGATTTTCGAAAGTTTTCGCATTTTCCTAATTTAATTTCTAAGCTTTTGCCTGAGTTCAAAACGACAAAAATTTGAAGTATGCTCTTAACGCTGATTTATTTTGGTTTACTCACCATCTTGTTCTATGTACTGAAATAACCCAGCCCTACCCTGCATAATTTTTTCTGATTTTCAATATTTTTTCTTAAACCTATTTTATTTTGCTACTTATTATTTAATTCTACATTGCACAATTAAAGAAATAAACAAAAAAATAATAATCCGAATTTAAATCATTGCCATGAATAAATCAGCCAAATGCATATATAATAAGGGAGACGCGGTAAGGGTAGGGACACCGGCGCGTCAGGCCCAGGAGCATATAAAAACGGCTCGCGAAGCACGCTGTGGGACATTCTGAATCGACAGTGCAAAGTGTAGGTAACTAAAAGAGTCTGACAGATCCTTGCGGGATCGTGGAGAGTTTTATCACGAGGGAAAATGTGATTCGTGAACGACACAGAGTGGATGACGCTGGGCTCATGAATTTCAAAGTACAGTGGCTTAATTCGCTATGACTCCGTGGACATTCTCCTAGCTGCATCTATGAGTACACGTACTTCAAAGCTAGCTAGGACTAATGTTCATAGAGTGGTAGAGAGTTTGGTCACAGAGAAAATTATGAGTCTTGAACGACGCTCTGCGGATGACGCAGGGATCACACGTTTCTTAATTCGTGGTTCTAACAATCCGCGATTCCGCAAGTACCCCTCGGACCGTATACGTGTCCCTATATGGCAAAACCATGTGGGTACATGTATTTCAAGATCTAGCCGGGACGAGTGTCCATAGAGTGATGGAAAGTTTGGTCACAGAGAAAGTTGTGATTCGTGAACGACGCTCAGTGGATGACGCAGGGATCGCAAATTTCCTAATCAGTGGCTTAATTAGCCATGACTCCGCGGATATTCTCCTAGCTGCATCTATGAGTACACGTACTTCAAAGCTAGCTAGGACTAATATCCGTAGAGTGGTGGAAAGTTGGTCATAGAGAAAGTTGTGATTCGTGAACGACGCTGGGTGGATGACGCAGGGGTCGCAAATTTCATAAACAGTGACTTAATTCGCCATGGCTCTGCGGATATTCTCCTAGCCGCAACATGGTCATGTGCTGTGTTACGTTAATAACGTATCACAGGGCATCTCTATAGCATCATTAATTTAAAGCTCAAGTTTAGTTAATATTTCTATCTAAAATTAGTCAGTAAAAACAAAAATGCCACGATCCACTCGCAGTAATCAAACGATAGCATCCGAAGAAGCAATGGAAAAAAACAACGTTTCTGTGTGTACTATTCCAGGTGAGAACCAATTCTATTTATTCAAAAATTTATACTCTCATTATTTTAATTTTACGAAACTCTATATTCTGGTGGCACATACATAAGGGCTCGATCCCATTTTCTCGACACAAAAGCAGGTAAAAATTCGGCTAAACTCAGGGAGGGCAGAAAATGGTTACAATCTCTTCGAATAAGGCAGGGCTCTAATTTTTGTGTTCTATAATCAAACTCTATAACAACGACTACAAACACAACGTAATTTTTGGTCCTAACCAACCATTTGCGCAAGCGCTATCAATAAATGGTATTAAATAATCTACGACGATCACAGCTACGCCTTTACTTTTGACATGCAAATGCATGCCCTGGGTATGGGTTGTTTCAGTACATAAATAAATGTTTCAAAATTTAACACCAAAAGTGTAGTAAATTCACAGAAACCAAATCGGAAAAATATAAAAACCAACCGGGAAAACCGGGAATTAGCCGGATATTTTGTTTTAGATTTTTGCTAGACACCATGAAACATCTTAAAACAATTTCTTAGATTTTTTGATATGCTCATTAGTTTATGGGATACAGGGGTATTCGAAACTTTTCAAATTGTCCTAAATTAATTTCTAATGTTTTTGCCTGAGTTTAAAACGACAAAAATTTTACGTATGCTGTTAGGAAAAATATGTAAGTAACTACTATACAGAAACACAAATTACACATTGGTAACTAAATTTTGTTTTCTTATTCTTTGTGAATTTGTTGTGATCTTAAAATCTGTACCCAAGTGCTGAACAAATTAGGATGGTTAGTTAGTGTTTTTAATTTTTCAAATCAAATCACTATTTTTAAAGTGTTTGAAGAATTAATCATTGACATTAAAGCTTTAAGATTTAACAAATAATTATTTCATATGTCTGCCAAGTTATACAATTGCCTTCCTTAGGTTTTTAGGCATCTGGATGTACAGGCTTTTAAGAACCACTTAAAAAGGTTTGTGTCAGATAGATCATGGCTTCTTTAACTTATTATTGGTGGGGTTTATTTAGGTGTTTTGTGATAGTGTCTGTTTTATTATAAGTTTGTTTCTCTCCAATCTTTAATCTTAAATTTTCAACTGCTAGTTTAAATATATTTTCTGGGGTGGTTATTGAAATACGTCTGGCGGTACTTTCCACCTTTGTATGATGTAAATTCGCTTATAAAAAAAGTGGTTTATTCCATTATTTATATGTGACAAAGAGAAGTAAAACTCAGAAAGTTTTCTAGTTATTTTAAGTTTTGGACTTCCTATGCGAACTGAAAAACTTTATTTCTAGAACAGAATTACAACCAATTATTTGGCCTATTTTATAAGTCACCAAAAAACAACACGTTGTGAACTACTAAAAAGCATAAATCTACTAATTTAATATCACCCTGTCCTAAGTTTGAACTTGAACTTGACAAATGTTATATAAACATTCACAGTTAATTATAAACAACTAGAGCGTTCGACGGGAACGATTTTAATCCTTAATTATGCAGTCATCAGCATTTTGTAACATATAAATACGCAGGTAAAAGACAACCCAGCTCACATAAACTTTATTAATAAAACAGTGACCAAGGGCCTAAAAAAACTTTGAATTAAGTCTTCCTCGAAAAGGCATGTTTTTAATATTAATTGGGTTTAGTGTAAACTCTTAATCCATCTATAAACATAAACACGCATTTATTAATATAGAGTCTTACCATTGTTAAGTTTGTTTGTAAATAAACTGTTTTATCAACGTTTCTCCTTTATCATCTCTTCTAAATTTGACGTAGTGCGTTCCCAAATCTGGGCTACTCTCCTGCACGCTAAGTAAGGCGTGGCGTCACAAGTAAAAAATACAGATCATGACAATATTTAATTTATTGCATAATTAGTCTAGCATTTTTCCATGTTACCTATATAGTCGGACTATATCCAGCAATCCGTTTCAAACTATCATGCCTGAAATATTGAAATTAGTATAGATTATTCCATACTCATCTTCTAAATTTGGCAAAAAAATAAATAAATAACAAATGTATGGTATCATAAAAACAAAATTTGGTAAGCCATAAATTAGAATGGATGCATTAATTAATAAATTTGAAACGCGGGTGAAAAAATTCTTGCAAGGTCTGGAGATCTTGAAATTAAGGGAATATGTATTAAATGATTTGAATAGCCTTAGTCACACTCTGACTACATTTATTTTTTTTATTTTACGCCTCAGGTGGAATATCAGCTTTAAATGTTGGTCTTTAAACATCGTTTCCAAGTCCTTGATTCCTGATTCTCTCGATTCCCTAAGGTCCAAATCTTGGGCCAAAGATTTTCTTTTAATTCGTTGAATCCCGAAAAGACAAAGGGAAGTTCGATATGTCTAAGAAAGCACGCACAACGCTCTCAAAGTCACGTGTTTCAGTAAAAGCTTAAGCTAAAATTTATTTTTAATAAGTTGGGCTGCAGTATAAGATGAAAGTTGGTGATGAATGGCTTTTCATACAAAGTGTCCACTAGTGTATTTTTGAACTGTGTGGAAAATTTTAATATGTTATGTTTTCCGTATATTTCTGGTTACATAGGTAACTGCTTGGAGAACACCTTAAGTTTGTTCATATGCCGCCATCATTTTTGAGTGTTGTGTGCTTCTCTGTTTCGAAAATGTCAAAAAATGTAAAAACATCAATTCCTACTGTTCCTAGATCTAAAAAAAATAAGATTTTTATTTCTCTTTCGAAAAGCATTTGCTTTTAGAAAATCCGATTACCTGATGCGAAATTAAACAGTTCGTCATTCAGAGCTTATAACCAGCCTTAAGCGTTGAGTGTCAAATATGTAACCTTACTTGTTAGTTGCTATGCAGGTTTACTCCGCGGATTGATTTTTTTAAAAGGCGTGGGTCTAGGTCTTGGCAGTTAGGTTAGGGCGCCACTATTTTTTTTACAAGAAATATATCATTCATTATTGATATGTACTTGAAAATAGGGTAATCAAATTTAGGAAAACGCCCTGTAAAAGAACGTTGAAAAACTGCGGATACACGAATTATTTATTATTTCTACTGCAATTTACAAAAATAAACATCAAATCCAAATTACTTATTTATTTAAATATGCAAGCTTACACAAACCTCATCAAGACTTTTTTAATCCCCTCTCAAATTAAGTTTAGGTAAGTTGTGGTTACGTCCATAAACTATACAAGACGATTCTCTTGTAATGTATTACATCGATATCATAAAAATAATAAATCAAAGCAAAATAAGTTACCATTTGTTAAACAATGCCTTATAGCATTGATATTGCCCAGCTCATATTTTGAAACAATATTAACTGAACGAAATAGTATATTATTTTATATGGAGGAAAAGTAATACTTTTCATGGCGCGCTCGTGTTTAACAGCCGAACGGAGTGAGGCTGGTAATAGAGAGCAAGCCATGAAAAGTAACTTTTCCTCCAAATAAAATATGCTGTTTTTTCTTCAAATGTCGACAAATCAATGCAAAAACGTCTCTTTTTAATAGTAATAATAATTATTATTAAAGATAAGTGGGTTCGCAAGGCGGCTTAGACCGGTACGGTGTCGGTGAATAGGCTCAGTTTGTTGCTGTAGTAATGTCACATAAAGCTGTCAGTGGACACTGTCAACAATAATTATTTTTTTAAATTGAGTCTTCGATTGCGTTTTAATTCCGTATTGATAAGCAGCTATTGAGTAAGTTCGATTAAATAATAACCAATTTGTTCCTAAATTAGTGATTTTTAGAAATGCAGTCACAAATTGAGTGATAAATACAAATTTTAGTTTAATAACTCTTGAGTTGTTGACGCTTATTTTGATGTTTGTTTGTATTGTATCTATGTTGATATGACAACACTTTTACCTCCGCCGGCGGAAAAGTGAAAAGTAAAGCTCCGGCGGAGGAAAAACGAAACTTTACTGCCGCCTACACAGTCGAGTAATGATGGATTTACTGACGTTTGAAGAAAAAAGATTTTAAGATAATGACAATGACATATGATCACCTGAAATCGGCTGATGATTTTGACAATTATGCCCTTTAAGCTTGAATATGCGCATACAAAATCGCAAATATCGTTTCTCCATTTAAGCTTATTTCTCTCTAACTACACGTTGACTTGTTAACGGTCTGACCACACCAATTAAATGAATAATTCATTTCGATGGACTACACACAGTCAGTGATGAAACACATCAAGTGGGAAATATTTTACTAAGCTTTAGACGAAATCACATTGATACCGGGTCAAGTACATATCTATAGGTATAGCCGGTAAATTAATGCAGGTACCTATAAATGGTATGATTAGTAACCAAACTTTACCTACATTTATCCTGTGGCAGCGATAATATCAGTAGATCAATAAACAGCCACTCCATAACACCAAATAAATAAAATAACCGGTGAGGTAAATATGTACAGGGTGGTCGGTTATATTTTGAACAGTGTCTACAAGCTTCATTTTTAAAGATATGGGAAAATTGTTTATACAAAAGTTTTAGGATTTTGTCTCAACCGCCACGATTCGTCATCCTTGAATATACAAGTTGTGCCATATAGCAGTGGTAAATATCAACTTTGTTATTTTAAATGGAACACCCTGTATATTATTGCATATTTGAATTTGGCGGAGAATTCTAGACATATTTCACGAATAATATCCTATACCTATCTCTAACTGTTTTTAAAATATTGACAGTTGAAAATCGACCATTTACCAAGTTTGACAGCCTGTGCAATCTAAGCGGCTAAAGATATTGCAAAATGGTTTGCACTTTCCGATCTTGGTTTTTCATAAGCTATCGTTTGACACCATTTTTTTTTATTTAACCAGAGGTTAAGAATTAAGAAGAAACAACTAGAGCGTAAATCTAAAGTTAGTTTCAAACCATAGCTTATGAAAAACCAAGATAGGAAAGTGCAAACCATTTTGCTCTATCTTTAGCCGTTTAGATTTTACAGGATATCAAACTTGGTAAATGGTCGATTTTACACTGTTAATATTTCAAAAACAGTTGGAGATGGGTATAGGACATTATTCAAGCAATATGTCTAGAATTCTCCGCAAAATCCAAATACGCAATAATATACAGGATGTTCCATTTAAAATAACAAAGTTGATATTTACCACTGTTACATGGCACACCCCGTATATTCAAGGATGACGAATCGGGGCGGCTCAGACAAAATCCTAAAACTTTTGTATTTACCATACCTTTCAAAATATAACTCCTTGTACATATACAGCCGTTAAATATCTTTAGGTAAACGAATTGAGCTCAAGTCGACTCTGATATGAAGGCGACAAATTAAATTTGTACATTCTGGTTATGTGAAGTAAATTACTGTCATTAGCTTTGTAGCCACATACAGTAAAAATAACTAATTCAGCTATTCGGAAACTAGCCAAATGAATTGTCTAACTGAGATAATATCAGATATAATAAAGATAAAATTAGGTATCTCCGTGGCAATTGTAAAAGGATGTAGAAATATATATAATGTACAAAATTAGATAACTTACAGCCTTTTTAAAAGTAAGTTCGATAAGCAAAACAGCCAGATCAATAACGAGAATATAATATAATTAAAATGATATGTAACGATAAGCTGTAGGTAATGAAGGCAAACGACCTACAGTCGTTTGATTATAAATTCATTATTTAAAATGACATATTACTACTATATCGACAATTAAGGCCCTTAAATAAACTAAAATCGATTTTACTTGTATCAGGTAGAGTTGTAGACACTAGCGTTTCCTGTGAAGTACGTCTCCACCATGTGGCTGTGTCACCCTAACAGAAAGGCCGCTGTACGGCTAACTGACGATCGAGTTCATTCATTACACAACGTTCATAGACGATATGGCTGATAATTTTAGAAAATATAATTTAACTTAGTTTGCCAAATGCTGCAATGACACAATCAGGCGGTAGTTAGACCTGAAGGTCAAAAATAGCAAGGATAAATTCCAAGCAGGTTGGAACACTGGAAGTAAGTTCGCGAGAAGTAAGGTAGCGAGGGTATCGATAACACAAATTGACCAGTAAGAGGAGAAAATCGCACTACTGTATTTAAGTTTTGACAAGACATGTCACCACTTAATATTTTATTACTGGAAAACCGAATAATCTAGAGTATTTTAGTGCAACCAACATTCGTACAATAAAGAGGGGAGATATGAGCAGAACGTACCAAAAAATCGCACCGATCTGATCAAAAAAGCTGAATTGGTGATTTTTTGTATTATTTTTAGTTTGAAATTTCTACTTTATTCTGCTACAAAAGCTTCCGTACAAGTTCAAAAAATACGAGAAAATCGAACTTGAATTGAAATATGCAGAAAATATTTCAGCAATCTTACTAGTCTGAACAGATAACTTGATGAATTATAGATAATTTGAAAAATTACATCTTTGAATATTTTGACATGACGATTTTGTGGTACATTTCCAGATCAAATTTTACTTTTAGCATATCGAGGCGTATAGTTTTTATGATAAGTAAGTAGATTTATTTACCTGAAATCTCATTTAGGCGTGGCAAGTAATTTCAGAAAAAAACGAGCGTGTCTGCTAGTACTTGAGACACTAATGTGTAAACATATCCTATATCGACATCGGTTATGTAATTTAATGTATTGCTTCAATACCGTTTAACTGGATAATTTTTTAAAGCCCTTGGTATTTTCTATACTTCAGAAATATTGGAGCAGCCCTTGTAAAGAATATATTTCATCTTCGTGACACTTAAATATAGCTAACCACTTATTTGGAATTGGTTGCATATATTGTGGCGTTAGAAAGAACACGTTTTACAAGGAAGCGCGGAAGTAGCTGCGCACTAATCAATGCACATGGGTTATGATGTCACATCCCCTTAAACACCTCCGTCCATTTTCCCGAGATTTACCCACATACCCCCGCGTAAGATGTTTGCACATCAAATATAATGGAATTTGTGAGCTCCTATGTTTCAACAACAATATTACATATGAGCCTTTTCTACTGGACCCCTATTCTCCAAGTTGCGAGATGTGAAAGTTCCACTATGTGATGGGAAGTATCCCACCACCGATCGGGTTCTCTCGGTCGTTTTATTCGGTATTCTTGAACGATTGCATTCTCATAAGCTTGCATAGCGATGTTGCCAAACTAAGTGGTATATTAGAACTATTTTAGTAGACTTTTTTAACATTTTTGTTGTATATTAACAACCTACCTTAGACAAGGTTCCTAATCTAAGCCATAGATAAAACACTAACTAAGCGACCTACAAACCTACATCTGTTTCTGTTAACCTAACTCTTTGAGCTTTATAATTTGCATTTTGTTATTATTATTATGAATGCAGCGACTCACACTCGCTTGGCTGATGCATGTAAAAATATTTTTCCCGACACCTTCTTGGTAGGTGCCATGCCCAACAAAGTGTAAAAACACTAAAATCTAAGAAACAGTAGAAAAATATGAGAATCACTTTTGGGGTGTAATACACTTTACACCTGTGTCTTAATACTCAGGGCTGATTGTCTTGAAGGCGCAGTTAAATAGACTTAACTGATTTGTTAACTATTTAGTTAAACGAAAATTTTTGATGAACGTTTCATCGCAAAAAGAAAACAGGTTCTCGTTAATTAAAAATTTTCGTGGGAGTCGAATGACTTCCTCTTCAGCCTCTACCAAATTATCAATAACCTGCTGGATTATCAATATACTTCTTCCAAATCTATATTGTGATAACTGGTAATATTAAATAAAATAATACAAAACTCCCGAATAAACGATAACCACAAAATACAAGTTATGTTAGACCTGAAAATACTTTAAAATTAAAAATAAAAAGGCGAAATTAATTGCGCAATGCACTATGGCGCATTTGTTCTCTCAATATGAAGGCTTTCTATTGCTTTTAACCAAGAGAAGCACGTTCTCTTGATTTTCATGAGAAGTGACCGTTCTCTTGAGTTCAAGAATACATCACATTAATTTTTTAAGAGAACGGAAGACGATGTTCTCACGAAATGATCATTCTACCGAGTGGAGAATAGGGACCCTGGTGAGCATGATCGGTCACCGTCTTCTCACTCAGTAGCTGCACGCAGCGAATACCTACTCTCTTTCAAACTCTAAACAACTGCCCATTTTTAAGTGGAAATTGACACCTTTGAAGGATTATAGAATTTTAACGGTTTGCCTAGAAAAAATTACCGGGATAGATTACCTAAAGCCATGCTTATAAGCATGAAGGCCCGAGAAACCAAAATTGTTCTAGAATTTCGATTTAGGGATCACCAAAAACATAAGATAACGTCATAGTACGGTGTTACTGAAATCAAGCCAACATATGGACCTGTAATTTGCATCATAATTGTTTAAAGTTCAGATATCTTTTATTAAATATTCTTAGTATAGCCTCAGTCACTCTCTGACTAGTATTTAATTTTCCATGTCAGGCCTCAGGTGGAATATCAGCTGTAAATCTGGGTCTTTAACGTAATCCGTTTCCGAATCCCTGATCATCTAAGGTTCAAATCTTGGGCCAAAGGTTTTTTTTATCAATATGTTGGGTCCCGAAAAGACAAAGAGAAAGTCAATCTGTATAAACTTATAAAGCAGCTAAGCATATTGGAATTGGAAACGCTTTTTGTGAAAGGTTCATTTTCAAAATATCAAAGCCGGCATAATACTACTTGGTAAAATGGGGTATAGGCAAGTGAGTGGAAGTAAAAAAATTGCCTGATATTGAGTTAACTTATTTTCGTATATTGCTTCCATATCGGATTCAGCAAAAAATAATTTAAAATTTGCCTTTGATAAATTGGTCTGCAATATGAGGTAGTCATTTGTAGTATATACAGGGTGTCCCATTAGCGTAGCAAAGTACGATATCTTCATTATTTTAGAAATTATACAGGGTGAGTTTTTTAAAGTGTTACAATGCTATACCGGGAAAACGGTTTGGAAAATTTTCATGAAATTTTGATGACGTCATAGTGATGTGGGGGGACATGTTTTACCATATTTTTTACATTTTTCCCCTTTCTTGATTTTAAGGGGTGGGGGGTAACTTTGACCTTTCAAATGGAATGATGTATTTTTGTTTCCAAAATTCAAATCTACATAAAAAACTACGTAAGTATGTGCATTTTGTTTAAAATTGTTTCCATGGTTACGGAGCTATTAGAAATTTAAGATATTAGAATAAAAAACACTTACAACTTAACCACAGTTTTTTCAACGTCTATTATGTTTGAGAAGATGTTCAGAATGCCTTCCTTGAACTTCTATACACGTTCTAACCTTTCAGGTGTCACTAATAAGCAGGCAGAAAATTGTTTCCCTCTTTACGAAATTATGATAAACCAAAATTTCATTGAATTAGAGAAAAATCTTATCAATTAAGATCGCCCCTTCCTTCATAACGCGTTTCCATAGAAATGCGATTTTTTACATAAGTCATTTAAGAATTTTGACATTGTATTAACAATTTATATTTATTGCTTAAAACATGGAAGCGAATTTTAATGTTCAAGTGGATATATTGTTAATTTTGGGAGAGTGCAGAAAAAATTACAGACAAGCTTCACTAGTGTGGGCAGAGAGGTTTGCTAATAACCCGAAGTCTCACATGGCCTTCAAAAGGCTGGAAACCAGAAGTCGTACTACTGGCAATTTGAAGGCGAAACCGCGAGTTCGAAGAAGAACCCAAACGAACGAAGACAGGGCAGTTGGTGTTTTAGGAGTGGTAGCTATTGACCCTCATCTAAATTCCCGGCGGCTTGCTTTCGATGCTGGAATGAGTCAAAAATCAGTTATGACCATATTGCACTTATACAAGTTTCATCCATACCACATTACGCTTCACCAAGAGCTGTACGGGCAATACTTTGAAAATCGCGTCACCTTTTGTCATTGGGTAACAAGACAAATGCAAGGAAATAACAGATATTTGAAGAATATTATTTTTTCGGAAGAAGCCAGTTTCTATAATTGTGGGCAAGTAACATTGAGCTATTTCTCATTAGCACAGGTTTAATTTTTAATTTTTGTTTGGTTCCTTTTCTAAAGGTAAACAGGCACAATATGCACTATTGGGCGCAGGAAAATCCACACTGGATGCGAACTCGACCAAATCAACATGAGTGGTCAGTTAATGTGTGGTGTGGCATTATTGGGGATAAAGTTATTGGTCCACATTTTTTTGAAGGACATTTAAATGGAGAAATGTACACACATTTTTTAAGGAGCCAATTAGGCCAATTATTGAACCCGACGGACATAAATCTTGACACGTGGTTTCAGCAGGATGGGGCTCCACCCCATTATGCAATTCAGGCCCGAAATTATTTAGATCAAATATTTGAAAACAGGTGGATTGGTCGATCCGGCCCGATCAACTGGCCTGCTCGGTCCCCGGATTTAACACCCCTTGATTTCTTTTTGTGGGGTTTTATAAAAGAAAAAGTAGTTGCAACCGCACCTACAACTTTAGATGACATGAAACACCGAATCCATTCTGCCTGCTTATTAGTGACACCTGAAATGTTAGAACGGGTGCGAAATTCATTCAAGCGAAGAGTGCGAAAGTGTTTAGAAGTTCAAGGAAGGCATTTTGAACATCTTCTCAAACATA